>JZKD02S0928893.1:0-15192 GCA_000966675.3 Picea glauca
TTATTCATTCAAGAAATCATACATCAACGTAGTTTAGTAGTGAATTAGACTCTATCTAAATCAAGACATGTGATGAACCATCCACTAAATTAAACGATACATCCATCACATTCAAGGCGCGCGCGTGATTGATTACTGAATTAGACATAAATCCACAATCCTTTCCTAGCGTAAGGGAATTCATTCTCTCAATAATGCATTCATTAACAGGTGGTGGAGCAAGAAGTAATCATCATTTTTATTCATTGCACTAAGAAATCTAAACCATAACTTCAACATACAACATATTAAGTTTAGGTGCCAGAGCAACATTAATTAACTCAGCGCGCAAGGGTAATCATTATCGTAGTAAAAAAGCGTCCACACTGTTTAAAGGTACGCGAGTGTTCTAAAGAGTTTATTAAATCATACATCGACAGTAATTTCAAGCGTGCTAGTAATAGGATTAAATAATTAATCAAAACATCACAATAAGATAATTTGCATCCTACTTACGTGTCCACGAAGGAGGATAGTGAAGTTCAGGTTTTATCTAGATGCTTCTATTAAGTGTACAAGGTTGGTTTAGTTCCAAACCAGAATTAAGAAGTGCCAACAATATGTAACTGAAAATTCAAGGGTCATTTCACAATTCCAGGGAAGGGATTCTCACGAGGACCCAACAAAATTTAGCCCTGAGCACATTTAACCATGTGCTAGGACCCACGATGCCCATCTAATCTATTAGTTATTCCAAGAATTGTGAATCATTAAATTCATTCATTAAATTCAACTTAGCTAAAAGGGAACCTGTATTGAGATTTATCAACAAGGTGTCAAGATGTGAATTCCAAGGATAAGGAAAACGACTCCTTTGTAACGGAGACTACGCCTAGCTGGCAGACTCTTGTCCAAGACCAATTAAGAGTAAACACAGAGCGGCAAGGTTTAGCTTGGTTGAAATAAAGGTATAATTATATATGGGAGGAGATAGCGTGCAAACACTTCTTGATTTAGAACTGTGTGAGGTGTACGTTGCTCTTAAGTCCAGGTACAAATCGGTGACATAAATTGCATAAGTTTGAAGGGAAAAACCTTAGCTTCTCAAGTCTTATGTCAAATTATTTTTTAAAAGTTATAGCTCAAAGATTCTTAACAATGATAGACCTTAGTTTCATGGTTATGGTCTCTAGTCCAATTCTTTTATCAAGCGACATTGGAAATTTTAATGTTATGCAAAAATATGTTAACTTGAATGCATGGTTGACGAACAAAATTAAATCAATCTTACGAGAACAGAAATAATATAAGGTATAATTAAATCCATAATAAACATTATTGCAATCCTTCATTCTACTATTCAAGTAAACTAGAACATGGTGGATAGAATGCATATGACACAAAAATGAAATGAAACCTCTTCTCTGCACTTATTAACCTTATGTTCAACTTCAATAGATTTTTAGTGATATAATATAATAAACACAATGTCTAATTAATCTTATGGAAGGTATATAAAAGACCCAATCAACACCATGATTATTTAATCTTATGCACTGCAAAATACTTAGAACATATACAAAATCTCCTTATACAGAAATTTATCCAAGGCATTGAACATGAAATAATAAAACCATTTAACCAATAAACCAATTTGAACAATGAAACTAAATCAACACAGAGAAAACCCAATGGAATACCATAACCTATGTTGGCTTGTTGATGTTCTTCAGTTGTTGGCAATCCACCTCACTCCTGATTTCTAATTGTTGAGACCTCACTAGTACCTCCTAGCCAATGCTAGGGGTACTCTTCTTCCCCCTAAGCCCCTCGAGCCATAAAGGGCCCCCACTCACGCAAAATATCAGAGAAAAATCTAGCTCCCAACTCACCTCACAAGGTCGAACTACCACTCCCTTTGGAGCTGGGCAGCCAAACTCCCACAAGAAAAATCAATCAAGAAAATTTAAGGCAGTGTAAACTTATGCATATCCGTCATGATCATACCCCTTCTCTGCCATTTATTTTATAGAGTTCGTCTTAGTGACACTTCCATTTGCACATTAAATTCATTTTATTAAAAATTAATTAAGAAACACTCTCCCCCATACACTTGTCACCTGATCCCTTAGTTGCACCATAATTTTCTTTAATTAATTATATTAATTTTCCAATTTCCCTCACCCACCTAAAATCGTTCATAAAAACTCTCCTCGATGTCTCTTTATTCCCTCACATTCCCTTAATGACTGACACATTTTTTAAAGATTAGTTGAGTTTTGAAAAGTTCTATAGACTAGATTCCCTTCTATGTTCCATATTCCTTTTGCATTTAATTTCCCTTTTTTTCCTAAGTTCGAAATTAGCAAGTTTTGCACATAGACAACAATTAAATTTTGGATAATTTAATTTTCCTTTAAATTCTAATTTTGATTTTTCTCTATCCCCTATTTATTAATGGATTAATTAATTTTTAGACCTCTTACCCTATTTAGACCTAAGCTTTAATTTCACTAGGGTTAACATTTTTTTTTAAAGGGAAATTTTATAATTAATAATATTTACTGCTATAGCAGGAAATCCCCCTTATGGACTACACTAGGGTTCAACATGTAGGCAGATCACAACCATTTAAAAGTCTCCTAGTTTTCTAACTACCTCGAACATATCCCAGACTCATGCATGAAATACAAAGTAAGAAGGATCAGGTAACTGTACCTTTTACTCTACGTCCGATGTCGATCCTCTTGTGCTTGATAGCTCCACTGACTGCAAGCCTCCTCCCAAGGCTAACCTACATTCAAAAACAGATAAACAGGAAACCACAAACATGCATTTCATATATAAATAATGGGTTATATGTTAGAATAAAGAATAAATCAAATGTAAACATTTGACACATCATATTTCGCGACAGAAAAAGTATTTATTTTATGGATATCACAATGTTTACTTACAACAAGGTCGGTGGCTGATCCACGAACTTGGTCCAGGCTCCTCTTCACCAAGCTCCAACTACGCCTCTACATATCTTTCTCCTCTCAAACTCTCTCTTGATAAATGTAATAGGATTATGATGGAGGGAAAAAGGAAAAATGGAAAATTCCAAGGCAAATCTCACAAGGTGGCTGCAATTACTTGGGCCAAGGAGGGGATGTAAAATGGGAGGAGTTTCACTGTTCTTATTATTTTCTTAGGAATGAGACCCAAACACCTCATTTTATATGAAAAAAGGATGGTTATTTGGTTGGGTGACGAGATATAGGTAGCGGATTAGTTGGGAAACTACCCAATAGCCCATAATCTCAATAAAATCCTTGCAACTTTTTATTTTTTGCAACTTTTGCAAGTATACGTGGGCTGTAATGATGCATCTAGCATATACACTCGGGTTGTAGTGGTGCATCAGGCATTTGTACGTGGGAAGTAGTGGTGCAGGGCACAAACATCTTCAAAAATAGTGTTTTTAAGAAGAACTACTCAGTGATGGCTTGGAAAAAATAGAAACCAAGAGGAACAAATGTCAGGTATGCATGTATGGAGAAATCTAGTTGTATAACAAATGCCCTCTAATGTGTGAGGTCAGAAGAGCATCTGATGGCCAAAATACATTAAAAAATCTTCACCAATGTACGAAGCGAGTGAGCTCGAGACTAGAGTTCAGGAGGTTCTATCTGCAAAAATAACAATTGTCTCTCTGAGGCAGGAATATCCATGCTCAGGATGAAATAAATCATGGATGTCAATCAAATACACTACAGATCCATGTCATATAACTATATAAAGTGTAGACGCGAGCAATGCACCACGGCTCTACATCTTAAAATCAGAGATATACATGTATAGTATCCATCTTCAAGAAGCAAATGATGCCTGATGGATGGAGATGATACCTTCAGAGCTCGAGCAACAAATTCAAGATCCTACAACTTAAGTAGAAGTGTAATGTGAGTGTACGACTTCACTACCCATAGGTCTTCGACGACTCATCGGGAATAGACAAGAGGATCTTAGGGATCAGGTAGAGAACTTCATTGATTTCGAGAAAGGAATTGATTGGAATTTTGGGATGTTCAGGCATGAGGTCAAGAGACAAACTGCAGAAAGGTCGACTCAGGTTGGGTAAAAATTCCCTTGGACAATAACACGACAAATGATCAGACTCAGGAAACATGACATTGACATAAGTTCATGATGCAAGAGGCAATACAAACTCTCCATGTGTTTGGAAGAATAACCAAATGGAGGAGGAAACAACTCTATGTAGCGAGAACAACTTCATTTAAGGTCATATTAGATCCCAAAGATTGATGAACAACCAAAAGAATGTGATTTCTCCAAGGGTGACTCATTGTGTTGCCATAAAACGAAAATATATTTCCCGTCCTCTTTTTGGGTTTCATTTTTATTTTTTTGTCCTTTTCAATATTTTTAAAGAGCTTGAAAAAGAATAAAAGAATGCTACATTACAAAGGAGGAACGAGTATTGCAAACATACTAGTTCCAAGCGCAAGGAACATACTAATGCTCATAGCAAGGAGACGTGTAGGAAAAGACACATGCAAAATGAATATATTTAATTTTCAAGAATGGAGGAAGTAGGGAATAATAAAGATTTATTGTCATTGGTCAGATTTAGTGAATATATGCTATTTTTTTTTATATTTTATGATGTCTAATTGTTTTATGTTTTTCTATTTTTCTTCTGAATCAGATTACATAAATCTTTACGAAATCATAGATTAATGTTGATTAAATTGTATTTTTGAATGCAAAAATGGATACAACCTATTGAAAAAACAGAAAACACTCAAATTACACAATTAACCACTTAAATATGTAAATAATACAATTTCTAACTAGATTTAAGACAAATATCCCCCCCAAAATTAAACATTTAGATTATAACTTTATATTTTCTTTACTGATTAATTATTTCTTTATATTATATATAGGGATTACAAGGTTTAGTAAATATCTTATATTCTTTTTATTCATTAATTTTAGTTTTATATTACAAATATTTAATATATTATAATGTTAAATAAGGTGAAGTAGTTTGGTTGCTAATTTTATTTGTATAATTTCAATCCAATCATAAAATGTTATTATATTAAAATGTTTAAAAAAATAAAGTTTAAATAGTTTGGTTACAAATTTCACTTTATGTAATAGCCATAATAATCATTATTTAACATTTATATTCCATGAAACATAAACCAATATAGTTCTTAAATATTTCAAACAATCATGAAAAAAAAAGAGTGATTACCAATAATTGATTTGTAATGCAATGATTCATTTGAGTGTCTCAAGGGCATGAGTGAGTTACAAAGTTGATGGACTTATTTTGAAAAAACACAAAATTTCTTATTTGAGAAGCTCTGAGATGGACTTATTTAAAATTTCTTTATTTGAAAAAGTCTAAAGTTAGCAGTTAAACTAACATGAAAGAGAGGTGAAAGGATTTTATTAACCATAAAAAAAAATTGTGTTCAGATAAAAGAATGCATATTCTTTTCAAATAAAAATATTTATATCCTCGCCGCAACCTGTTCACTACTTTTCCTCACTGTTATGACGAACGTGGCCGTGGTTTGGAGGGGAGGCTTCCTGCTATCCATAGAGTTTGAAGGCATTAGCGAAATTGGTGAAGAGTTTGGATGGATTTATAGAAATATTGACGATGGATTCAGCTTGATTAGTAGATTTTGGAGAGAGAAGGTTATGGATTCAGTTTGATTAGGAGATTTTGGAGGGAGAATGTTCAAGAGGATGAATTATCCTCATTATTTATGTACTAAATTTCACTTCCATATTAATTTACATGGTTTTTGTTATTGTAATTGTAGTGGCTTTCAAATGGTAGATGAAAAACCAAACCCTTCTATTATAAATTTGATAAATCCAAAACTAAACCCCAATGCAAGTTCAGGAATTCTTAATTTAAACAACAAGGTAATGCCCCACCATCTATGGCTGGGAATGTGGAGTGTTGAAATCCTATTAGGGATGGAAAACCAAAGACATTTTAGACAAGATTTTAAGGATGAGACCTACTTTGATCTCATTTGTCAAAACCATAATGGAATTAGTGAGAGAAATATATCAATTTATTATGTTTTTTTTTTTAAACTTGTAATCATTAACTCAGTCTTTTCCACAACCTCTGAATATCCATGTGTCTATTGCTACCTCACACATCAACATCAGTATGGGAACATGCAACATCTTTGCTACCAACAGTTTTTTTTTTTAAGTTTTTCTATATCCATATTTTAGTTATTAGATATAAGATTTTTAAAATATCTTATTTCAATTTTATAATTGACCTAAAACCATCGATATAACTACTTTTACTTAATTCACATATCTTTTATTAAAAAGTTAAAATTAATTTTTTTTTCAAAAATTACCACGTAGTTATAAGGTACTATAACCTGCTGTTTTAATAAATAAAAATAAATTTAACCCTTAATCATAGCTCAACGCCTATTGAGCAACATGATCATAATTGGAACAGAAAAATTCCCACACTGATAAACTTACGGATATGACCATCGGCCTGAATCGCCTTATCTCTCTTAAGAGATGAGGACAAATCTGTTCACTTGTAATAATATTCTCGTGAGGACGAATCTGTTCAACTTGTAATGATATTCTGAAGACAAATCTGTCAAATTCTAATAATATTCTGTCATGTTGACATAATTTTGATCTCTGAACCCTTCATTGATAGAGACTTAGACTTCTCTATACAATTTAAATCGGGAGTGTCCTTGCATGTGTCAAATCAGGTAGTCAATTCCATTTTTTTGGTTTTCATTTAAAATTTTTATTTAAATTGCAGAGATATTTCTTGGCAAGCAATATTATTGATCTCATAGTGTATATATCATTTGTTACAGCATTCAACGTTGTTTAGTAAACTTTTCTTTAGTAAACTTTTCTGTTATAATTTAACTTGTTATCTTATTAAGCTTCATGATCTATGTGTGAAAATTTGTATATATTTTGAGTTTATGAAATTAAAAAAAAGTTAAGTAATGAAATTTAGTTCCGAATTTTCATCAGACTGATTAATGGAAAATTCACTAGACATATGTCGAGAGCGTTATAATGTGATTTTATGCCAGATTTTTAAAAAAAATTGTTTTTAGTATGCTGTTTAGTATTTATTTTTGCAGATTATTTATTTTATAAAATATGTAGATTTTTTTTGGTTTGATATTTATTTTTATTTATTCTATGAAATATATAAAGTTTACAAATAGATTTTTTATTTACTCAATCGTTTTTTGAAAATTGTCTTTAATATGCTGTTTTATATTTATTTATGCAGATTATTTATTTTATGAAATATGTGGATTTTTGTTTAAATTGTTTTTATGTTGTTTTATATTTATTTTATAAAATATGTAGAGTTTTTTTTTTAAATTGTTTTTATATAAGATTTGATATTTATTTGTGTTATTTATTTATTTTATGAAATATATAAAGTTTAGGAATAGATTTTTCTGCATAAATAGAGGGTATTTCAGTGATCTTAATTTGTTTGACAATTTTTATTCTTTATTTATTCTATGAAATATATAAAGTTTACAAATAGATTTTTTTATTAGCTTAATCATGTCTGGATTAGTAGAGGGTATTTCAATGATTTTAATTTGTTTTGGTGTGTAATTATACCTTTATTTGATATTCATGTAAGTCTTTGTCCATTATATTAACTTAAAATAAGATATTTATATTTGGACCATCAAATAAATAAGTAAGAGAGCTCAAATTATTAAATATATAAATAGTGAAAAGATATTAAAATATGTTACCCATCCAATAACAAATTAAATATTTGTCAACACAATTAGAAATATAAAAATGATACATTTGTAAGAGCTACAAGTTCAACTCTTCAACAATTATACATTCAACAATTTTAACCCCAAAAGATAATGATGAAGACAATGGAGATAAAGATAAGAGCATAGAAGAAGATGACACTCACGATAAAAAAAGAGAAAACAACAACCAAAACTCTCCCTTATGTTGGAAGTTCACTGTAATTTAGCTTTTTTTTACAACTATTGATTTCATATGAACTCTTTCTCTATTAGTGCCCCCATGCAACCCCACCCTCATCTGAACTTTTCTCTATTAATGCTCCCACCCCACCCTCATATGAACTCTGCTTTCTCTATTAATTCCCCCAACCCCGCCTCATATGAACTCCAAATTTTTTCTCTATTAATACCCCCACACCACCCTCATATGAGATTGTGTTTTCTCTATTAATTCCCCCACCCTCACCCTCATATAAACTCCAATAATTACTATACCATTGCGGTGATATAGTTACATTTTCTCTATTAATACCCCCACCCTCATATAAACTATAGTAATTAATACACCATTGTGGTGATATGATTACATTGATAATATGAAAAGTATCATGCTAAGATCAATTTCAATCCTATTCAAAGACTCCCATACATATATAAATTGATAATATATAAAAATTAAATAAATAAAAAAAATTGTCAATTTGCTCTAAGCAACTTGCAATTGCGAATACAATTTGCACTGTTCCCATAAAAGCATCCCACACGTGTGTTCTCTGTTTAAAATCGATACATGTAACACTAAATGCTCAACTAAATTTAACGACTACCTAAGATAAGCAACTTGCAAGCATTTGCGAATACAACTTGCAGTGTTCCCATAAAAGCATCTCACACATGTGTTATCTGTTTAAACTCGATACATCTGGTAACACAAAATGCTCAACTTTCCCTCTCACAATTCCTAGAAAAGCCCACTGGCCACATATATTATTTGCCACAAATAGAAAGCAACGAGATAAGGTTTGTTTATCCATAAAAATAATTATGCATTGTGTCAAGTATAATTGATATGAGAAGAAAGGTGACTCCATAAGTTAAATGTTGGCTGGATAATTGTGAGAACTAAAATCTAGTCCATCTTAATAGCAAGTTGATTGAGTTGTATGGATATAATTACAATTATTTTCCTATATTTATTTAGGTTTAGATTTATCATACATGACACTTTAAGAAAATGACAACTCCACCTACTAGTTTTTTTGGTATAATTTTTTTTTTTTTATGATGGAAATAGTTTTTATTTTTTTAAATATGTAAATTATTTACAAATTTATATTTTCTTATATTAAAATTAAATTTGTTTACAAATTTATATCGTGTAACAAAGGCAAAAATTAAATTATTTAAAAAATATATTTTTTAATATTAATTTTTTTTTTACAAAATTATATAGGATGACAAAGGGAAAATAAATCAATAGTTAGAGAAAAAGATAAATTATATTGAAGTTCTGCATAAGTGAGAATTTTGGTAGTTGTTTTATTTTTTATCATAAGTGTCATCTTCTTCTATGGTCTTATTTTTGCGTCCATTGTTGTCATTATCATCTTTTGGGGTCAAGATCGTTGAATCTATAATTGTTCCATTGTATTGATCATCATCTTTTGGGGTCAAGATTGGGGTCAAGACTGTTGAATGTATAATTGTTGAAGAGTTGAACTTGTAGCTCTTACAAATGTGTCATTTTTATATTTTTCATTATGTTGACAAATATTTAATTTGTTATTGGATGGGTTACATATTTGAGTATCTTTTCACTATTTATATATTTAATAATTTGATCTCCCTTGCTTATTTATTTGATGGTCCAAATATAAATATTTTATTTTAAGTCAATATAATGGACAAAGTCTTACATTAATACCAAATAAACACATAACTACACACAAAAACACACAATCTCTATTGCCAACACTCTAACAATGTAGGCCAAAAATATATTTATTCATTAATTGTAACAATCCAACCATCTTATAAAAATATTAAATGATAAACCTATTAAAATAAGAATAAAAAATTTACACAAAAATTCAACCCTTCTTCATTTCACAATACTTTTCTTTAGTTGCTATGACTCACTATAAACATAATAACTTTCTAGTAATTATTTGTTAAGTGGATATATAGTACACATTAATAAACATTATATTTTATTTATTTGCCCACCCTTTCATTTATTCAATTCTACATATGATCTTTAAAGGCAATTTAAGGTAGTGATGATAATGTTAAGTGGTGGTTAAATTATTTGCAATAAATAAATAAATAATATATGTGATGATTTTTATAAGGAAACACTTTTATTGTTCATCATCATGTTAAGTGGTGGTTAAATTATTTGTAATAAATAATATACCTAAACCAATATTAAACCAATATTAATGTGATGATCTTTCTAATAAGACATCTTTATTGTTGGTTGCTAAGAAATTTAGCATTTAATTTAATTTGGATTGTTAAATTAATATGATTTCAATAAACATAAATAGATTTTGATAATAAATTGTTGAAAAATAAATATCCAACTTCAATTAAAAACTAAATATTATAAAAAAAAATCTACCTCATTACAAAAACACCCTTTAATATAATTATAAAAAATATCACGTACTTTAATATCTAGTTATTTTGAAGGACCAAATTAAATACCTTTTGAATAAAAAATATCACGTACTTTAATATCTAGTTATTTTGAATGACCCAATTAAATACGTTCTGAATAACACAGAGACATATACTTAAGATTTCTTTATTGCTTAACAATGAACTGAGAATATGACTTCAGTTGTAACTAAGAGTTTGATTTCAGACGAAGTCACTGCCACAAATTCCGATTTTAAGAAGCATCGAGAATTGGTTTAATTAAAGTCAAAAAGGGGAAAGGCTAAGAAATTTATGGGCATTACGGCTCGAGGGCGAGTCGAAGTTCTTGCGACTTTGATCCAATTGTAGAATGAATAATGAATATATTTAATCTCGAAGAATGGAGGAAGGAAGCAGGGAATAATAAAGATTTATTGTTAATGGTCAGATCTAGTGAATACATGCTATTTTTTTTTATATTTGGTGTTGTTTAATTGTTTTATATTTTTGTATTTTTTTTCTGAATTTGATCAAAAAAATATCTACGAAATTATACTTTTATGTTGTTTAAATTGTATTTCAGAATAAAAAATGGATTCAACTTATTGAAAAACCCGAAACATTAGAATTACACAATTAACCACTTAAATCTATAAATAGAACAATTTCTAACCAAATTTAAACAAATATCCCAAAACAAAAATAGAACATTTAAACTCTGGCTTTATATTTTCTTTACAAATTAATTATTGCTTTATATTATATATAGGGATTACAAGGGTTAGTAAACACATGCTATCCTCTTATATTATTTTTATTCTTTTAGCTTTATATTATAAATATTTATTATATTATAATGTTTCTACAAACAAATATTTATTATATCAAAATGTTATTATATTAGAATGTTTCTAAAAACGAGGTATAACTAGTTTGGTTGCTACTTTTTATTCATTAATTTTATCTTTATATTATAAATATTTATTATATTAAAATGATATTATACTATAATGTTTTTAAAAATAAGGTATAAGTAGTTTGGTTGCTAATTTTACTTATTTAATTTCACTTATTTAATATAATAATTCAACGATTCTCTCAGCAGTTAAGTTTTCCACTCAGTTCTTCCACCAAACTTTAGTGGTTCCTATAAAGAACATCACTGCAATGTTCACCTTGGCTTTGTGTGAAGTTCCATTCAAATACTCCAAGTAATACTCAATGTCCCAATAAATTAGCGTTATGATTCTCGTCATATGGCTCAGGTTCCTTTATACTGATCCTCATCGACATCACAGTTGAGGGGTTTTCATTAGCTAAAGATCGTTTCAACAATGTGATGGTGTCATCTTGGTCCTTCAACCTCTGTGTGGTTGTGCAAACTGTGTCCTCTATGTATTTTGCACGGATACACTTTAAATAGTTATATGACATGGATCTGCAGTGTTTTTGATTGACAGGAATGATTTCTTTCATATCGAGCATGGGCATTCCCGCCTTAGAGAGACAATTGTTGTTTTGCAGATGACACCTCCCTAACTCTGGTCCCAGGCTCACTTGATTTCGTACATTGGTGAAGATACTTTAATGTATTTTGGCCATCAGTTGCTCTTCTGACCTCACACATTAGGGGGCATATGTTATAGCCCTAAATTGATTTACATATGCATACATGGCTTTGGCCCTCTTACATGTAATTTTTTCCAAAGAACTGCTAAGAATCTCTTCTTAAAAAACCAAAATTTAGAAGATGTGCGTGTTGTGCACCATTACTGCCTGAGTACATATGCTAGTTGCACCACTAAAACTAGCGTACATACACATATTGCACCATTACAACTTGTGTATGCTTGCAAAAGTTGCAAGGAATTCGTTAAGATTGACAGGCTATTGGAGGTTTCCCAACTAATCCACTTGCTATATCCCGTCACCCAACCAAATAACCATCCTTTTGGCATATAAAATGAGGTGTTAGGGTCTCATTTCATATATAATAATAAGAACAATGAAACTCTCCCCGATTTCACTTCCCCTCCTTGCCCAAGATATTGTTGCCTTTTGTGAGAAATTGCCTCAGCATTCCCTCATCGGCCCCTTCTTCATCCATTTAACTCATTCCCTTTCATAGAAGAGATCAGAAGGTTGAGAGAAGAAGTTCATACAAGTGCACTTGGAGCATGGTAAAGAGGAGCCTAGACCAGGTTCATGGAATGGTGGCCGACTTAGATTGTAAAGGTATAATCTTTGTGTTATGAATAAAAGAATTACATTTTCCTGTCCCAAATGATGGTGTCTTGAATACTTTTATTGATTTATGCTTGAAATTATAACATCTAACCCTAAATTATATATGGAATAACATGCTTGTAGTTCTTTGTTTGTCAATCTTTAGATGCAGTTCAGCCCTGGGAGGAGGTGTGAAGTCAATGGAATTTGCAAGCGCGAAAATATAATCATCAGACGTGGGATTAGAGGTATAGTTACTTGATCTCTTCTCTTTTATTTCTTTATACTAGTTTTGGTATGTTTGGGTTAGTATTAAAAATTAATTAGATTTGAGATGGTTATTCACTCTGCCTACATTCTGAACCCTAGTGTAGTTAAAGGGGGGTTATTTCCTGGTAGCATATGTATATGCATCTTCTTTAACATTTTTTGAATCTGTGATGGGTGAAGAATATATGTCATGTAACGTGTCCCAAAGTTCTTTGGATGATGAACATTTAGCAACCTTTTCTCTTACTGGATTAGGTAATCCTTTCTTGATGAAATCCATTGCTATTTTTTTATTCTTCTTCAATTCCTTCTTGGTTGCAGTCTTTGCCATTTTTGAACTATCATATCCTGTAAAAATTAATAGCCAAATATAATTCCCCTGTTCCTGTAAAAATATTTTCGTCATTCTTCTCCACATATCATACTTTAAACCATTCTGACCATTAAACATTGATAACTAGAAGGAGGCTCCAACCCCCTAGTTTCTCAGGCTACAACCTGAGGGAAGCTCCAACTCCTCAATTCTCTGGATGCAAATACAAGGAGGCTAAAACCCCCTATGTTCTTCAACTACAACCAGAAGGTGACTACAACCACCTGTCCTTGCATCATCCAACCACCCTGACGTAGAAGTAGAATGATGGAACCACTGTCACACTATCACTATGAGATATACTGTAGTAAACCTATACCAATCAACATGTAATAAACTTGTAACAACCTGTACCAATAACCTGTGCCAACATGTACCATACATCAACCTGTATCATAAACAAATGCATCAACCATGCACCAAACCTATACAAATAACTTGTACCATCAACGAGTGCATCAACCATGCACCAAATATGTACCAATCATGCACCAAATACATATAAACTATGACTCATCTAGAGGTACCAACATCATCAACTATACACCTCATGTATGTGCCAACTCATCAACTACTTATCTCAACTATGTACCCAACATGTACCTTAACCAAAATCCCTCAGAAATTTCATCATCCAAATCTGATTTGTAACTTTGTAATAGACCTCATGTATATGATCACATACCTGCAAACCTTCCTTAACTTTAACAACAAGAGACTAGTATTTTCATCAAACTTTACTTTAGTCTCACATGACTAATTTTGGATTAGTTAACAACCCTAACTTTCAATAATCATAACTATGTACCTGTAATGAATAAAGATGTGAAAATAGTACACAATTTTCTTTAGTGTCTTTTATACAATTCCTCCAGGTTTCACTACTTGGATCCTCTCAGAAAAGGACTTATAGCAAAAATGACATACCTTATTGAATTATGACTTATTCTAGAGAGCGAACTTATAAAACGTGCCCCACGTGGATTATTTGTTGTATGGATCTAAAAATTCTACACATAATACTAATTGTTGTAATATAACCAATACATTTGGTATTAATGAATTTGGATATGTTATGGATAACTTATGACATTTGTACTCGAAACATCTGTTTCAGACTAGTTTCATGACTAGCCACAAACCTTATTTTCCACGGAGTGTAACTCCAAAAATACAATGACCCACAAGCTGAAATTTTTATCACAGCTACTTGGATATGTTTCTTCAACAAACTCGCAATTTCAAAGTCTGAATCATCCTAGAAAAAAAATTATTTCAAAAATTGTGAGATGACCTGTAAATAACATACCTTAGAAAGGATCATCAAAAGAATTTATCCTCCCTTGAATTTCGGCCTTCTTTACTTCATCTTCCCTTTGAAATTTAGTTTAGATATCGTTTGGTTACCTCATTCACTTGTAGATATTCAATATTCTCAAGTGTGATTAAAAATGAGAGACCCTTGCCTCTTATTTATACTTTCATGTAGCTTCCTCAAGGGGTTACCTTCTGATCATCTTAATCCACTTTCCTTGTTTTAGGGCTAACCCACTTCTAACCACTTGTCCACTTAGTAATTTCTCATTAAACTTATTATTTAAATAATTTATTTTGTATCCAATTTGACTTATAGTACACTCATTAATTCATTTTATTATTTAAATTACCTTCTAACCATCTTAACCCACTTTCCTTATTTTAGGGCTAACCCACTTCTAACCTGATCCGGATTTATGTAGGAACAGAATGAAATACATAAATACACATAAACACAGAGATGCAGCGGAAATAAGACTTCATTTCATTAATAACAAATGACTGAAATATGCTTACAGACATAATGGAAATAAACTAGCTAGG
>JZKD02S0928893.1:42965-59919 GCA_000966675.3 Picea glauca
AATTTTTAAAGTATATTGTGATATTTTCATGGCATTATGTATTACTTTGTGCTTTGCATGATAATAACATTTAAAAAGTAAACATTTAAGGGTTTATTTTATGATTTTGTTTACATTAATGATGAGTTCGTTTACCACATTATAAAATTGTGTCATTTTCATACCCCAATTTTAGAATGGGTGCTACCGGTAACAATACTTTTCAATTTGATGGTTAGTTTTGAGGTTTTGGTTTTAATGGTACCAAGTGATAAAAATATGATTTCAAATGATCTCAAAATTTAATGTTTTGAAAAGAAAAAAAAAAATCAGAAACATCTTATTTGTTTTTAGGTGTTGATTTTAAGGTTTTCTGAGCTACTGTCTAAGTTTTGAAGCCCATGTTTGAAAAATGTTGTAATTTTGACCTCGTTTGAAAAAATGGTGCTACCGGTAGCACCACTTTTTGATTTGGGGGTTGATTTTGATGTTTTTTATGCAAAAATATGGGTTTTTTGGGCCAGAGTTCTCGTTTTGAGGTCACAGTTCTCATTAAGTTAGTAACTATGTTCTTGGTGATGGCCATTTTCTGATTGCTTTCACCTCCTCTGGATCCATCTTTAGTTCATTAGAAGATATCACGAAACCCAAATAAATCATTTTCGTCTTCATAAAAGAGGATTTCTTCAAATTGATCAGCAACTTCTCCTACCGTGGCCTTCTCATTACTAGCGTTAGGTGACTCAAATGCTCTTCTTTAGTCCTGCTAAAGATCAATATGTTGTCCAGATATACAACCATGAACTTGCCAATGAAATCTTTCAGAATTTCATTCATCAGCCTCATAAAAGTGCTCGAGGCATTCGTTAAGCCAAATGGCATAACCAACCACTCATACTAACATTCATTTGTCTTAAAGGCTATTTTTCATTCATCACCTTCTCTCATTCTAATCTGGTGATATCCACTTTTCAGATCTATCTTAGAAAATAAATTTTCTCCACTTAAGCAATCCATTAAATCATCCATTCTTGGTAAAGGAAATCTGTACCTGATGGTGATCTTGTTGATGGCTCTCGAGTCTGTACACATTCTCCATCCTCCATCTTTCTTTGGGCTTAACATAGTTGGTACTGTGCATGGGCTCAAACTTTCCCTCACCAAACCCTTATCCAACAATTCTTGGACATGGCTCTTCACCTCCTCATTTCCTCGAGGTGTTAATCTGTATGCTTCCTTGTTCGACAGGTTTTCTCCTGGTATCAAGTCGACATGATGACTGATACTCCTGATGGGTGGCAATGAGTTTGGCAGCTCATCCACCACTATATTAGCAAAATTATCTAGCAGCTCCTGAACTTCTTCAGGCAAATCGTCCATTGATGTACTCGCAAGGATGACTCTGGGCTTCCTCACCACAGCAAACTACATCTCCTGTTCTTCCTTGACTTCCTTCAGGAGTTCCTTCCCGCTCATGAGAAGTATGCTTGTGCTGGCTTCCTCCTTTGCTCTCTTCTCCTCCATTGGAAGTAGCATATGTGTCCTACCATTCTTCTCCAATGTGTATGTATTCTTCCTTCGATCATGAATGACATTTCTATCAAACTTCCATGGTATTCCCAACAAAATGTGGCATACATCCATGGGAATTACATCACATAGGATTTCATCCTTATATCCTTCTATTTTAATTTCAACCAGGCATTGTTTAGCAATCGTTACCTGGTATACTTTTTGCAGCCATGAGACTTTGTATGGTCTTGGATGTGCAGTTGTCTTTAGCTTCAATTCATCCACCATCTCTATGGATACTAGATTGTTAGTGCTCCCACTGTCAATGATCACCTTGCATACTTTATCCTTAGTCTTGCAAGTTGTCCTAAAGAGATTGTTTCTTTGCACTAGCTTTTCAATTTCTGCCTCTAGTTTTAAGAGAAATTTTCTCAACATTAGGGATGTTCCATCCTCTACTCCTTCTGCCTCAACATTTATTCATTGTGCCTCTAAAATGTGAGCTTCTCCTCCTTTCTTATTCTCGAGACATTCCCAAGACATGTGTCCTATCTTTCAACAGTTATAGCACCTTACTCCTCCTCTGCCTCTTCCTCTAGAAGAGTTTCTTCCACTATTATGTCTTCCTTGTGAACTTCCTCCTTGTTTCGAGTGATTCCGTGGTTTCTCAGCTTCATCCTTAGACTTATGTGCTCTGTTATGGATAAATCCCTTACTATTGTTTGGGATCAAGCTCTTACCTCTTCCTCGCTAGTTCTATTTTCTGGCCAGCTTTTCCTCTGCCTTCAGTGCAAAATGATACGCATCTTCCACAGTCCTTACTGACATCATGCTCAACTAATCCTGGACTTCATATCTCAAGCCATTCACATACCTGGCGACTTTTTCTTCATCTCTCTCCCTTTGTCCAGTTCTGATATTCAGCCTATATAACTGCTTGGTGTAGTCCTTGACTGTCATTCCTTTCTGTCTCAAGTTCTGTAGCTTCCTGAACAGATTGATTTGGTAGTCCTTGGGTATGAACTTAGCCTTCAGCTTGGCTACCATCCTGTCCCAACTCTTTATCCTCTATTTTCCTTTACCTCTCCTCTCAACCTGCAGTTCATCCCACCACAGTGCTGCATGCCCTTTTAACCTGGTAACTTCCTGCTTCACCTTCTTCTCTTCGTTGACATCTTCATAGTCGAAGTGTTTATCCATGGACCTTATCCAGTCCAATAGTTCTCCAACATCTAGATTTCCCTCATACATGGGGACCTCTATCTTATCTCTACCTCCCAATCTAGCAATTTCTCTCAACAAACGTTCTTCTGCAGCATCCTCTCCTGCAGCTTCTTTAACCTCAACCTCTTCACTTTCTGCATCACTGACATCCCCAATGTCGGGTGCTCTTCTCTATGTTGCTTCCATTACTTCCATTCAGGTGCAAAACTCTCGCATCTCCCTTTCTACAACACGGTTGGATAAAGGTGACTCTCATCTTCTTGGCGGCATTGTGTTGACAGTCTGTCACACACAGAGTACAGCTCTGAATTTTTTGTCTCCTTCTTTTTCCCCCTTCGCCTGAAATCTATAGACAAAAAATGCATTGTCATACCACCTGATGCAGATACCCTATCCCTCCTTAGGGTTACGCAACCTCCCAGTCAGGATCTTCTAGTTCGGGAGCCGAAATGGCTCTTCTAGTTCCAACTAGAACCCTTCGAAACAAACACACAGGTCCACTCCATGAATGCTCAGTTGGATTTTTCCAAGCACCAAGCGTGAGCTCCCACCGTGAAAGACCAAGGGTTGTGACTGCACCCTTATCCTTCTTTCCTTTCTCTATTTCACGATCTTGCAATTCGGAGGTTTGCAACGTAAGAACTCCTCCCTCACAACTCACGATACCCGAGTTCGCGAAATGGCCCGACCTTGCTATTTCGCGATTCGAGGTTCTAGAAGTCAAGCCCTCTGTCCTTCCAACTTGCAAGACCCAAGATCACGATCTGGATCAATGGTCCAGATACGCCTGTAGTCAACGGTCCAGATCAAGTCGTGATTTCGTGATTCAGAGGTTTGAAAACCAAGACCTCCGTCCTTCCAACTTGCGAGACCTGAGATAGCGATGTGGACCAACGGTCCAGATCCACCTTTGCTCGACGGTTTAGATCAAATTTCAATCTCGCGACTCGGAGGTTTGAAAAATAAGGGACTCCACCTTCCGGTTCGTGATATCCGAGTTCGCGAAACGGATAGCCCTCGTTATCTTGCGATCTTGAGACTCGGGATTTTGAAACACCACGAACACTACCTCCCAGCTCGTGATTTCTGAGTTCACGAAATGGACAGTCCTCGTTATCTCGCGATCTCGTGACTCAGAATATTGAAAGACAAGGCCTCTATCCCTCTGGTTGGCAATACCCGAGTTCGCCAACTGAACCAATGGTCCAGATCTATCCGAGATCGATGGTCGCTGCCCTTCTGAGATTTTACTCGACTCTGACTTAGAATATTTTCTAAGTCTGTGAAGACTCAATCTTCGCTCCTTCCAGGGAATGAGTTCCTGGTCTCGACAACACCTTCCGAAGTGTTATCCCTCCTAAGCTTTATCTGGTTCAAACTTCAATCTTCCTCGCACTCCTTGCATCTGAGGGATTTCGATAACTTAGGTTCATGACGTTTTCTCTCTGGCTCAATGCACACCTTGCAAATATCCCAATGAAGAGAAAAACAATTCCACAACGTTCCTTCCTGGCTCGGTGCACACCTTGCAGAGCTCTAAATGAAGAGAAACAATTGAAACTGCAAAAATCTCACAGTTCCATTCACTTGTTTATAAAACAAAAAATAACAGGAAATTACACACAGTCAAAGCACAACACATTTGGACCAATTTTCCATTCTATTCTATTCATAAGTTCCCAATGGTTAAAGATTTCATACAAACTACAATAGCTCCAAAAACTGAGATTTTCTGCTCACTCGCAGTTCTCTTACAGCTCAATATCTCTCCCCCCTTCTGCCTGCCGCTAACTGGCTTACAGACTTTTTCATAACTGGAAATGTTCCTAGGGTTTTCCCCTGGCTACTTGCCTACTTTAAAATTCATCCTACACTATCTATGTCCAGTCACATTCCAGAGCAGAAGTGGAAACTCCTGCTCTGTTTACAATTTCAAAAACTTGCTTCACAAGGTAAAATTCGACACTGGTTCAAGCGTGCCCCAAAAAGTGAATTCTGGTGCTGAGTGGAGGTGGATCTCGAAATCTGTTGTAGCCGCGCATGTCAAAGTTCTGAAAGAACTTACACGTGTTGAATGTTCCCGCCTCTGTGCGCTTGACGCGATGCTCCTACATCCTTCTGCATTATAACAATTTTTTACAAACAAAATAAACAATACTAATACATTCACCAAAATTTCTAACACCTCAATATAATTACACCGCTCAAGAGAGCTCCTCAATCGAATTTTCAACCACTGATCCCTGCAAAACATGATGCTCAATGCTGGAAAACGTAATAACTCATCATTTCTAAATTGTGATGCTATTGCTGCCAAAACGCATGGCATATGATTTGCAGTGACTCCTTTGCTGCAATTTGTGGACATAGAGCTAATAAACCTGATGATACCTTGGTTGTAAATCTCTCCATTCATTCTGACAACTAGACCTCCGGCTATTACCTATCATAGGGAATGGCGTTGGACAGGTAACAGTGATCACCCATATTTTTCTCCAATCGCATATCCTCTTCTTTCAAATGAAGGTGAGACCCAATTTGATCTCTCCACAGTAAGTAGACCGCAAGAACCACGTTATATACAGTCGGGATAAGATCCCAATGCAGGTTCATAGCTCTCCTTCACAATGTGGACTCTGCACCTTCCTCCATGTGGGCTCCTCCCCTTTGCAGGTCCGTGCGGGTGCATCAAACATAGGTCCACGCAGGCGCATCAGACAAATCACCCGTGATTCGAACTCAGGTCCCACGCAGGATTCTTTCCTTGATCTTTCTTGACATTACCCGGTGGATCCAATGACGAGATATTTCTTGACATTACTCGGTGGATCCAATGACAAAGCAATCTCTGCTTCTTCATGTCGGGTTCACCACAACGACCTCAATCTCTAGCGACAAGGGAAACAGGTAAAGACCCTCCACGTAGCCTTTGTTGACTAGCAACAACGATTTCACTCTATAACAATCATTAAGAAACACTCTTCTCTCATCTTCTTGGGCCCTTCTGCAAGGGAGATAAGCCTAGAGCTCTCCTCTCAGATACTAAAATGGAAATCAAGATGCACACCAAAAACTATTTTTTCATTAAGTATTACTCAATATAAATAGATTTACAATATAAAAATATTTACAATATTGTTGTATCTAACTTATTCCAATCCTGAACATTGTGGTTGAGCATGTTTGTAACTATCTGAAGCATGTCTATCCGCAAGCATCAAAGTGATCGGCCTGGAAAGCCGAGTTCAAAACTGTAGTTGTCCAAGGTCCAATTATAGTTGTATGTTTGTACAAGGAATGTTTAAAAAATAAACAAAAGAACTAAAAGATTACCAGTTCCTTCATAAAGTGAGTGACGAAGATCCTCCAACAAATGTGCATGATAGTAGATTGAATAAAGAACTGTCGGCTGTGTCCAAAACGAAATCTAGAGGATGCCCAATTTCTTAGTAACTTCAAATGACCAGAAAAGTATGGTGTCAGCTATGACAGATGATATGGGAGGCCCCGTCTGTTGGGATTTGGTGACAACCAATCACCAAAAACAGATTATGGATCCTATTATTTTGAGTTGGTTACAACTAAGTAGACCAAGTTAGATTATGGATAGGGATTGCATTTAATATTCAGTTTCATGTGTGAATGTATAAATTCATGTAAGCCCGTAGAGGCAAAAAGAACTGTGAAAGACTGAGTGTATGAGATACTTTCAAATCTGATGTAATCTTCATAATCCGAATAATAAGAGAACCGATGCCTATGCTTGAAGGACTTAGCCCAACATTTGGGTGATGGACGTAGCCCAACGTTTGGGTGAACCACGTGAAATCCCTATGTTTGTTTATATGTGTGTGATTGTTATTTATCATATTGTGAATTGTGTTTCCGCACTGACAATTTTAACAAGTGGTATCAAAGCTGATTGTGCATGTGAGTTGTGTACGTGGGTGAGATCTATCAATGAAAAATTCGTTTCATGAGACGAGAACGAAGTTTTTATTTTGCATGGTCGCGGGTGATCTTTGTTGGAGGGAGCAACGTTGGCAAACTCTTCAACTGATCACGGGTTCTCTATTACACACGAGACCTATTTTTTATTAGGTTCGCCATTGCACAAAGCGACCATTTTTTGTCCTATCGCTAATTAATTCTCCCTTACAAAGGTGCGATGGCTCTAAAAATTTTATCAGGCATGTTTTTTGGAATTATGGTATGTAATTTATGGTATGGCATAAAACAAAGTCGCATCTCCTAAAGATATGATTCAAGAGGCAAGTTTTATAATGTTATGCTTTATATTTATAATATTATAAATATGCATAAAAGGTGGAGGAATTTTAAAAAGTGGATTTTTAATAAAAGATTTTCTTTATTAAATCTTTATTTTTTTTATTTAAACTATTTTATCAATTATTTCTTCACATTTAAAAGGACTTGGGTTTTATAAGTAGTGGATATTGGGAGATTTTTTGAGCTAATGGCTAAGATGCAGAGTTCGAAGTTTGAAGTTGAAAAGTTCAGTGGTAAAAACAACTTTGAGCTCTGGAAGCTCAAGATGCACGATCTGCTCGTACAATAAGGTGTGGTGAAGGCACTTTTGGGAAAAGCAAAGCAGCACACATCCAAAACAGACGATGACTGGGATGAGATGGATGCAAGAGCACCGAGTGCCATACGCCTATGTTTGGATGACGATGTTTTGTTCACTATTGCCTCGAAAAAGACAACAGCTGGTTTGTGGAGCAAGTTGGAAAGTCTATACATGACAAAGTCCTTGACAAGAAGAATCTACTTCAAGAGACAACTGTACAGTTTGCGGATGAAAGAAGGTACAAAAGTCGCTGACCATTTAAATACCTTCAATACCCTTATAGTTCAATTGACTAGTATGGAAGTTAAATTTGAAGATGAGGATAAGGCTATTACACTATTGTGTTTGTTGCCTGAATCTTGGGATAATCTAGTTACCTCCATTAGCTTTAGCTCAGTAGATGTTCTAGATTATGACTCTGTTGTGGGAGCTTTGTTGGCTGTGGAGATAAGGAGAAAATCTAGTAAAGAAACCTCAACTTCCGAGGCGATGCTAGTCAGAGGTCAAACCATAGAGAAGAATGAGAGAAGTTCTTTCAGATCTAAGTCAAGACAAAGAAAGGGTAAAGCAAAATGTTGGCACTGTGGCAAAACAAGACATCTTAAGAAAGATTATTGGAAGAGAAAGGAATCTGAGGAAAACTCAAAGGAAGAAAATTTGGCTGTAACAAATTCAGGTATAATTGATCATGTTTTATCCATTTCTAGTAATTTACAATATCAAGAAGAATGGCAGTTAGATTCAGGTGCCTCCCACCACATGCGCTCACATAGAAATTGGTTCTTTTCTTACCAATCTGTTGATAAGGGTATAGTGTTTATGGGAAATGGTATTCCATGTAAAATTGTTGGGGTTGGTAGTATTAGAATCAGGATGTTCGATGGTATTGTTAGGGAATTAATAGATGTTAGATATGTACCTAAGCTTAAATCAAATTTGATTTCATTAGGAGTGTTGGATTCTTGTGGATATAAGTATACAGGTCAAGGTGGAGCTCTCACAGTGTCGAAAGGGAATTTAGTAGTGATGAAGGAAACAAAGGTTGATAACCTTTATAAGATGGAAGGTAGTACTGAAGTGGCATCTGAAGTGATAGATGTATCTTCTTGTTTATGGCAGAAGCATCAAGGTCATAAGATCAAGAGAGAATTGCAGGTACTGGTAAGAGGTGAATCAGTTCCAGACTTAAAATCTTTGTTTTTGAATTCCTGCTTGTTTTATATCTCTGCAAGATATGATGATGGTATAAAGGGATGTTGTGTGTGGGATCCTACTTCTCACAAGGTCATCATTGACAAAGATATTGTATGTATGGAACAACCAAAAGGGTTGATTCAAGATCGTAACGGTAAATTTGTTTGCATGCTAGGTAATTCATTGTATGGCTTATTGGTACCCAGGCAAATATACAAGAGGTTTGAATCCTTCATAGTGAGTCAGAATTTTTCAAAGGGTAGGAATGACTATACGGTTTATAGTACATTCACAGTCTTGATGTTATTTGTTGATGATATGCTCGATGGAAGCCGAAGCATGGATAAGTTCAGTAAGAAAATGACTCAGGTGGATAGGACAATTCAGATGAGGGATCAAGGAACAACAAAACAAGTTATGGGCATGGAAATATATAGATATGGTAATGGTAAGCTGTGGTTGGAGTTCAGCATGAACATTATAAAACCAATTTCTATCCCTCTTGCTTTCCATTATAAGTTTTCTTCAAGTATAGGGCCTGTCTATAAAGAAGAAAATGTTATGTCTCGTATAAGTTCAGTAGGAGGTCTGTAGTATGCGATGAAACAGTTAAGACCAGATGTTTCACATGCTAATGATGTTGTCAGAAACGTGATAGATTCAGGAGTTGCAGTGAAATGGGTGCTTCAGCGTATGAGAAGCACAAATGTCACCTATAATGGTTACACTGAGATGGTCTGTGATGATTGTAAAATATACTGTAATATAGGTGTTTTGGACAGGAGGATACCTATCACTAAATATGTTTCACAACACAGTTGTGGATGACATGTTGGAGGTGGAGTGACCCCTCAGGAAATCCAAACTCCTGCAAGTCACACAGGGGATATCATGAAACCATTTTTACTAGAGAAGCTGCAATGGTGCTTGGCTTCTCTTCGCTTGCAGCAAAGGTGATGAACAAAAGAAAAAAGCAAGGTATCAAGTTAATTGTTGTCAAGGTGGAGATTGTTAGCATTTGGTGACAACCAATTACCAAAAACAGATTATGGATCCTGTTATTCTGCGTTGGTTACAACCAAGTAGACCAAGTTAGATTATGGATAGGGATTGCATTTAATATTCAATTTCATGTGTGAATGTATAAATTCATGTAAGCCCGTAGAGGCAAAAAGAAGTGTGAGAGACTTGCAAATATGATATAATCTCCATAATCCGAATAATAAGAGAACCGATGCCTATGCCTGGTGGACGTAGCCCAACGTTTGGGTGAACCACGTAAAATCTCTGTGTCTGTTTATATGTGTATGATTGTTATTTATCATATTTTGAATTGTGTTTCTGCACTAACAATTCTAACACCGTCTTGTTGAGATTGCAAAGAATCTTTTCCAACTCTCCTCCCATATTATTCACAGAGCGCACAAAATCATTGAATCTGACGGACCGACCAAAATCGATAGGGCAATGCCTTTGATATTTTCGTTATTCATTGACGTTATGATATTTTCGAGGAGAGTGTCTTTGATCTATGAGAATCAACGGATGGCCTAAACCTAAATTTAGGGCATTTCACTATTTGTTAATCATTTGTGGAAGGATGTATTTGATATTGATCAATGAACATATTATTCAACTTAAATTCAATTTATTTAAGTGTATTTAATGATTTTTTATTCTTCATTGTTTTTTTATACTTTTAATTTGTTGTTTTTCATACACCATTTTTTTTAAGTTTTTCTATAGTCATATTTTAGTTATTAGATATAAGATTTTTAAAATATCTTATTTCAATTTTATAATTGACCTAAAACCATCGATATAACTACTTTTACTTAATTCACATATTTTTTATTAAAAAGTTAAATTTTATTTTTTTTCAAAAATTACCACGTAGTTATAAGGTACTATAACCTGCTGTTTTAATAAATAAAAATAAATTTAACCCTTAATCATGGCTCAACGTCTATTGAGCAACATGATCATAATTGGAACAGAAAAATTCTCACACTGATAAACTTACGGATATGACCATCTGCCTGAATCGCCTTATCTCTCTTAAGAGTTGAAGACAAATCTGTCCACTTGTATTAATATTCTCGTGAGGACGAATCTGTTAAACTTGTAATGATATTCTGATGAAGACAAATCTGTCAACTTGTAATAATATTCTGTCATGCCGACATAATTTTGATCTCTGAACCCTTGATTGTTAGAGAGTTAGACTTCTGTACACAATTTAAATCGGGAGCATCCTTGCATGTGTTTGACAGGTAGTCAATTCCACTTTTCTGGTTTTTATTTAAATTGTAGAGATATTTTTTGGCAAGTAATATACAACGTTTTGATTTCATAATGGATATGTCATTTATCACAGCATTCAATATTGTTCAGTAAGCTTTTCTGTTATAATTTAATGCTTTATTTTATTAAGCCTCATGATCTATGTGTGAGAATCTGTATAGATTTTGAGTTTATAAAGTAAAAAAAGTTAATCAGTGAAATTTAGTTCGGAATTTTCATCAAATTTATTAATGAAAAATTCAACAAAGATATTCTCAGAGCACTCTAATGTGATTTTATGGCAGATTTTTTTTTTTAAATGTCTTTAGTATGCTGTTTTATATTTATTTTTGCAGATTATTTATTTTATGAAATATTTAGATTTTTTTGGTTTGATATTTATTTTTTTTCTTTATTTATTCTATGAAATATATGAAGTTTACAAATAGATATTTTTGTTAACTTAATTATTATTTTTAAATTGTCTTTAATATGCTGTTTTATATTTTTTTCCTGCATATTATTTATTTTATGAAATATGTTGATTTTTTTTTTAAATTCTCTTTATATAAAATTTAAAATTTAGATTTGATGTTTATTTGTGTTATTTATTTATTCTATGAAATATATAAAGTTTAGGAATAGATTTTTTTGTTAGCTCAATTATACCTGGATTAATAGAGGGTATTTCAGTGATCTTAATTTGTTTGTCAATTTGTGTTCTTTATTTATTCTATGAAATATATAAAGTTTACAAATAGATTTTTTTGTTAGCTCAATCATGCCTGGATTAGGGGCACTAGACTATTATGGCCACCATAGTCCCTACTCTCTCAAAGCCCACCACGGAATCCCAAAAAAACCAAAATGATTTTGTGAGGCCACCTACCTCGGATTATAGGGCTTGGCCATACTATGGTGAGCCATCATAGTGGGCTTGGCCATACTATGAAGGGAGCCTCTGTTGGGTGTTGGTAGTATCAGCCTGATGTTGAGTGTAGGGTTGTGAGGGTGGGTCAATGGTGCAGTGCCCTGTAGGGAATGCGGATTCGAACTACAACCATTCGGTTCTTAGCCGATCGAGGGAACCGTTTATGTGATAACAGGTATTGATAAAAGGTATTTATAACTGGTATAGATAACATGGTATGTGTGAGGTATGGATAAGAGGGGGTATTTCTAAAGGTAGGTATTGCTAAGATGAGGTATTTCCCCAGTATACCTAATGGCAGAGGGGCAGAGGAAGCACCAACAAACAGAAAGGTACGCATGCCAAGGTTTGATCCAAGGACCAGCTTAAAAAGTTTGATCCAGGGACCAGCTTAAAATGTGAGAGAAGCACAGGTAAGTAGAGGGTATTTCAATGATCTTAATTTGTTTTGGTTTGTAGTTATGTGTTTATTTGATATTCATGTAAGACTTTGTCCATTATATTGAATTAAAATAAAATATTTGTATTTGGACCATTCTCTCAACGATTCTCTCAACATCTAAGTCTTCCACTCGGTTCCTCAACCAAAATTTAGTGGTTCCTATCAAGAACATCACTGCAATGTTCACCTTGGCTTTGTCTGAACTTCCATTCAAACACTCCAAGTAATAATCAATGTCCCAACAAAAGTGTCCCAACAACTTAGCGTTGTGATTCTCATCAAATGGCTCAGGTTCCTTTATATTGATCATCATCGACATCACAGTAGAGATTTTTTCATTAGCTAAAGCTCGTTTCAAAAATGTGATGGTGTCATCTTGGTCCTTCAAACTCTGTGTGATCGTGGCAACTGTGTCCTCTATGTATTTCTCGCGGCTACACTTTATATAGTTATATGACATGGATCTGCAGTGTATTTGACTAGCAGCCATGATTTATTTTATCTCGAGCATGGGTATTCGTGCCTCAGAGAGACAATTGTTGTTTTGTAGATGGCACCTCCCTAACTCTGGTCCCAGGCTCACTTGATTTTGTACATTGGTGAAGATATTTTAATGTATTTCGGCCATCATTTGCTCTTCTGACCTCACACATTAGGGGGCACATGTTATAGCCCTAAATTGATTTACATATGTATACATGGATTTGGCCCTCTTACTTGCAATATTTTCCAAAGCACTGCTAAGAACCTCTTCTTAAAAAAACAATTTTTAGAAGATGTGCGCACTCTGCACCATTACTGTCTACGTACATATGCTAGTTGCACCACTACAACTAGCGTACATATGCATATTGCACCATTACAACCTGCACATGCTTGCAAAGATTGAAAAAAATAAAAAGTTGTAAGGAATTCATTGAAATTGATGGGCTATTAGAGGTTTCTCAACTAATCCAACTGCTATAGTCCGTCACTCAACCAAATAACCATTCTTTTTGCATATAAAATGAGGTGTTGGGGTCTCATTTCATATATACGCATAAGAACAATGAAACTCTCCCCGATTTCACTTTCCCTCCTTGCCCAAGATATTGTTATCATTTGTGATAAATTGCCTCAACATTCCCTCATTAGCCCCTTATTCATCCATTTAATGCATTCCCTTTCATATAAGAGATCAAAAGGTTGAGAGAAGAATTTCATACAAGGTGCACTTGGAGCATGGTAAAGAGGAGCTTGGACCAGGTTCATGGAACGGTGGCCGACTTAGATTGTAAAGGTATAATCTTTCTATTATGAATAAAAGAATTACATTTTCTTATTCCAAATGATGGTGTCTTGAATACTTTTATTGATTTATGTTTGAAATTATAACATCTAACCCTAACTTATATATGGAATAGTATGATTGTAGTTCTTTGTTTGTTAATCTTTAGATGCAGGTCATCCCTAGGAGGAGGCGTGCTGTCAATGGAACTCCCAAGCGCGAGAATATAATCATCAAACATGGGATTAGAGGTATAGTTACGTGAGCTCTTCTCTTTTCTTTCTTTATACTAGTTTTGGTACGTTAGGGTTAGTATTGAGAATTAATTAGATTTTAAACGCTTATTCTCTCTGCCTACATTCTCAACCCTGGTGTAGTTAAAGGGGGGTTATTTCCCGCTAGCATCTATATTTGCATCTTCTTTGGCATTTTCAGAATCTACGATGGGTGAAAAATATATGTCATATAACTCATCCCAAAGTTCTTTGGCTGATGAACATTTACCAACCTTTTCTCTTACCAGATTAGGTAATCCTTCCTAGATGAAATTCATTGCTATTTTTTTATTTTTCTTCAATTCCTTCATGGTTGGAGTCTTTTCCCTTTTTGAACTATCATATCCCGTAACAACTGATAGCCAAATATAATGTCCATGTGCCTGTAAAAATACTTTCATCCTTCTGCTCAACATATCATACTTTAAAGCATTCTTACCATTAAACATTGATAACTGGAAGGAGGCTCCAACCCCATTCTTAGTAACTTCAAATAACCAGAAAAAATATGGTATTAGCGATGACACACGATATGGGAGACCCCATCTTGTTGATATTGCGAAGAAGCTTTTCCAACTCTCCTCCCTTGTTACTCACAAGCGCACAAAATCGTTGAATCTGGCGGACCGATTGAAATCGATCAAGCAATGCCTTTGATATTTTCGTAATTCATTAATGTTATGATATTTTCGAGTAGAGTCCCTTTGATCTATGAGAATCGACGGATGGCCTAAATCTAAATTTAGGGCATTTCACTATTTGTTATTCATTTGTGGAACGATGTATTTGATATTGGTCAATGAACATATTATTCAACTTAAATTAAATTTATTTAAGTGTATTTAATGATTTTTAATTCTTCATTTTTTTTATACTTTTAATTTGTTGTTTTTCCTACAGAATTTTTTTTTAAGATTTTCTATAGTTTTATTTTAGTTATTAAATATAAGATTTTTAAAATATCTTATGACTGACCGAAAACCATCGATATACTACTTTTACTTAATTCACATATTTTTTATTAAAAAATTAAAATTAATTCTTTTTTAAAGACTACCACGTAGTTATAGAGTACTATAACGTAAATTGCGGAGAAATGTGTCCCCCACCGACCCCAGTCAATTTCTGCTTTTCTATTTGTCATGGTGAATAAAAGCGACTTTTGTTTGGAATAGTCCAACAATTTCCTGCACTGATTTCCGCCAGTATCCTTCCATTCCACAAAGTTGCCTTGCCCCCATCTTTCATTCTTTTGCTAAAATATTCACCTTTTACTCGGTGTTTAGGTGAAGGTGAAAGTAAGCTAGCTTGACGAATCATTTAAAATTGGTCGTGGTGTCACTTTAGTTGGTATACTTGCTTCACTTTTTAAATCTAAGCAATTTTACATTATACTTGCTTCACTTTTTAAATCTAATTCTAATCAATTTTATATTATATATGTTTAATTATTTTAATTTTTTTTATAATTAAAATTGGTATTTTAAATTAATTATATATTTAATTTTTATCAAAAAATTTAATTTATTTATTAGTGTGTGAGTGACTTGTGGAATTACCTTGTAGTCTACTTGTTCCGACTTTAGTTGATGCGAACCGTCTTACTTGAATGGTTTGATGCGAACCGTATTACTTGAATGGATGGTGGGAAAATTGCGCTTCAATTTTCCCATATTCATTCCACAAAGTTGCCAACGCTTCAATTTTCTCATATTCATTCCACAAAGTTGCCTTATTCAATACGCCATTATCTTCACCTCTTTATGTCATGGTCCAACACTTGTAATAAAAACGATTTTTGAGCCATGTCGTCGAAAGGTAATGAAGCGAAAGGTATTGAGCCAAGTCGTCGTAGAGTGACTGGAACCAAATGGTCTTTGCGGAACGTGTAGGTGAAGGAAAAGTTCAACTTCTACTTATTTTCTAATTCTCCTCGCGGAGAATTAGAGAAATGGTTTTTAGTATGTTGTTTAGTATTTATTTTTGCAGATTATTTATTTTATAAAATATGAAGATTTTTTTTGGTTTGATATTTATTTTTATTTATTCGATGAAATATATAAAGTTTATAAATAGATTTTTTATTTACTCAATCATTTTTTGAAAATTGTTTTTAATATATTGTTTTATATTTATTTATGCAGATTATTTATTTTATGAAATATGTGGATTTTTTATTTTTTTTTAAATTGTCTTTAATATATTGTTTTATATTTATTTATGCAGATTATTTATTTTATGAAATATGTGGATTTTTGTTTAAATTGTTTTTAGGTTGTTTTATATTTATTTTATAAAATATGTAGAGTTTTCTTTTTAAATTGTTTTTATATAAGATTTAATATTTATTTATGTTATTTATTTATTCTATGAAATATATAAAGTTTAGGAATAGATTTTTCTGGATAAATAGAGGGTATTTCAGTGATCTTAATTTGTTTGTCAATTTCTGTTTTTTATTTATTTTATGAAATATATAAAGTTTACAAATAGATTTTTTTATTAGCTTAATCATGCCTGGATTAGTAGAGGGTATTTTAATGATCTTAATTTGTTTTGGTGTGTAATTATGCGTTTATTTGATATTCATGTAAGACTTTGTCCATTATATTAACTTAAAATAAAATATTTATATTTGGACCATCAAATAAATAAGCAAAGGAGATCAAATTATTAAATATATAAATAGTGAAAAGATATTAAAATATGTTACCAATCCAATAACAAATTAAATATTTGTCAACATAATTAGAAATATAAAAATGACACATTTGTAAGAGATACAAGTTCAACTCTTCAACAATTATGCATTCAACAATCTTGACCCCAAAAGATAATGATGAAGACAATGGAGACAAATATAAGATCATAGAAGAAGATGACACCCATGATAAAAGAGAGAAAACAACAACCAAAACACTCATGCTGGATGTTCACTGTAATTTAGCTTTTTTTTCAAACTATTGTTTTCCTAAGAACTCTTTCTCTATTAATGCCCCCACCCAACGCCACCCTCATATGAACTTTTCTCTATTAATTCTCCCACCCCACTCACATATGAACTCCGCTTTCTCTATTAATTCCCCCAACCCCACCCTCATATGAACTCCATATTTTTTCTCTATCAATGCCCCCACACCGCCCTCATATGAGATCGTGTTTTCTCTATTAATGTCCCCACCCTCACCCTCATCTAAACTCCAATAATTACTATACCATTGCAGTGATATAGTTACGTTTTCTCTATTAATGTCCC
>JZKD02S0928893.1:79071-100129 GCA_000966675.3 Picea glauca
CTACCTCTCTCTTTCTCCCCCTCGCTCCTATCGACCCACCCACCCACTATATATCCTCTCTCTCTCCTACATCTACCCCTCTCTTATACTTTTACCTCTCTATCTATCGGCCTCTATGTATTCCTCTATATCCCTCTCACACTCTCACACACACTCTCTCTACCACCCTTCTATTCCTTTCTCTCTCTACTCACCACACTCTCACACACTCTCTTTCTATCGCCCTTTATTCCATATTCTCTCTCCCTCCCAAACTCTCACACACTCTCTTTATTTCCCCTCTTTTTCTTCCTCTCTCTCCCTATTACACTCTCACACACTAGCAATTTTGGTACATTGCAAGTCAAACCATGACAAGGAAAGACATGGTCTTGACCTAAACATTGTAATACCTAGACATGGCAAGGAATGACAAGACCTAGACCTAGACCATGACCAAGACCTAGACCTTGCCTTCCTATGACTCACACTCTCATACCCACTCCTTCTCTATATCCCACCTCTTCAACTCTCTCTCTCTCTCTCTCACACACACACACACTGATCTAGGTGGATATTGGTGGCCACCCACCTATTCCAATTGGCTCCTCTTGATATTTTTTGGTTCAACATGTTCTTCTGTACTTCTTTGTAATTGTGGGTTCTACACTTCTAGGGTTGTCTGAAGCCCTACATACAATCCAGGTGGATACTGGTGACATCCCACCTAATCCAAATGGTTTATTTTGTATGGTTTCATGTCAGCACATCTTGTTGTACTTCCATGGTCGTTTTGGGGCCCTAAACATTATTTTTTTGGCTCGTCACAATCAAATTGTAGATGGAGTTAGATTTTGATGATATAATGTGTAGTTGTTTGAAATTCCTTTCCAATGGGCTATCACATGCATAAAACAGAGGTCGTATGCAAAAGTTACGAAACTGGGAAGTTGAGGTACCAAATTACCCATAGGGGCCCACATAACTTTTGACATTTCATCTCCTAGGGTTAGGTTTTTGGATGTCTAGGGTTTTTCCATTCATGAGTAATATCAAAAAGGCATATGGAGACTCATTGTAATGATTCTACTCAGAGGGATGTGCATAGCAGCCACATCTTGATGAAGGAGCATCGCAAACACATCAAGCGAGCCAGCGCGGAAGCGGAAGACAACTCGACTAGCCAGCACAATTTTTGAAAACACCTTAAAACTGTTGTGCGAACATTAATGTGGAGACTTAGAAGCGCACTTGTATAATGTAATGGACCTTGAGCGGATTGCTCTCATCCTTAGTAGGTAAACGACATTTAAGATAGTTAATGAAAAGTAGATAGAATATTTAATTCTAGATTTGATAGCTTTAGAGCGCAAGAGGGAAACGAGATATAGACACCCTCATTGTGCATTGTAACATTATTCTGGAGAAGGATGAGCATAGAGCAAGTAGAGAATTGTGTAAGAACACCCATGTACAAATATTTGAATTAATAGAAGAAAGCTTTGATTCAAATTCATGGTTTGTGTTGTTCTTTGTGTATTGATGTTGATATGCTCATGAATGTTTGCTTCCTTGTTATACATTTTATTTTATATGTTGTGTATACGATTTCATGTTTGAGTTTGAAGTCTAAGAGGAAGGAGGAATGAGTTTCAATTGTTTCTTTATTTGAGTAAGAATTCCTACGAGTGTAGTGAAAGTGTTTGCAAGGAGTGCGTCGATAAGAATTCAGGGTTGCGTCTCTGAAGCTCAGATAGTTAAATGTTTGTTCTCATTCACCCAAAGTGTAGTTGGGCATAGGATCCATGCAAGGAGTGCGCAGGCCAAGTTGGGTCTCAGAGTTGCAAGTCTGAGCAAAGTCTGAAGTATTGAAGGACTGCTGCTGCAGGTGTGCGCAGAGTCAAGAGATTCAACACTTTGAAGTTGTTGGATGTCTACCACAAGGAGTGCATGCAAGATTCTCTGAAGGATTCAGAGTTGGTAAATCCAAAGAGGGATAGGCCTTTGAGTTTGGAGAAGAACGACACAGACAAGTTGTGCCTTGAAGTTTGGTAAGAAGCATCGCAAGTTTGCACACAGGTGGACGGGTTCCGCGGAGGAACACTTAGTCATTTCATGGATTACATAAGGAAGAACGGATGGTCGAAATTCTCCGAGGAGATTTCACGAAGTTACGAGAGCCATTAGATCTTGCGGAGGTGCAAGGGAGATACAACGTTGTATCCTCTGAAGGTTTGAAGCTCAGGAGGGCAGAATAGTTGATCAGGATCGCGAGGATCGTTGGATCTACACGTATATCGTGGATCGGGGTTTCGTGGATTGGCTAGTTTAGCGAATGAGTTGAGATTGGATCCAGATAAGGTGGAGGTAATTAAAAATTGGCCATCACCGAAGAACATATTTGAGGTGAGAAGATTTCATGGATTGGCTAGTTTCTACCGAAGGTTCATTAGGAATTTCAGTGGAATTAGCGCAACAATGATGGATATAGTGAAGAAAAGACATAAATCTTATCACTGGACAACAGAGGCTGAGAAGAGTTTTAACTTGTTGAAGAGGAAGGTTACAGAACAACCAATGTTGGTGTTTCTAGATTTCCAAAGAACATTTCAGGTGAAATGCGATGCAAGTGGATTTGCAATCGGGGCAGTCTTGAGTCAAGGAGACACGTTGATCGCATATTTTAGCAAGAAGCTGAATGAAGCGAAATTGAAGTACTCCACATATGATAAGTAGTTTTATTCTATCATACAGGCATTGAAGAAATGGAGGCATTACTTGATCCCAAAAGAATTTGTTTTGTACAGTGACAATCATGCACTGCAGTTTGTGACTCAACAGGAGAAGTTGAATCAGAAACATGCCAAATGGGTTGAGTATATGCAGAATTTCACTTTTGTGATAAAGCATATTTCTGGTACTGCTAACAAAGTTGTTGATGATTTGAGTAGGAAGTGTTTGCTGTTGCAGGAGTTTAGAGTCAAAATGCTGGGTTTTGATGATCTCAGGGACATGTACGCAGATGATCAAGATTTCAGAGAAGTGTATGAAGCAGCTGAGAATCCAGTTCTCATAAATAAAAGCTTGTGGATAGAGTACATGATCTAAGAAGGATTGTTGTTTAAGGGAAATCAACTGTGTATTCCAAAATGCTCCATGAGGGAGAATCTGTTGAAGGAGAAACACAGTGGAGGATTATCCTTGGTAAAGCCCAGGAGGATTCAGAGTTGGTAAAGCCCAGGAGGGATAGGCCTTTGAGTTTGGAGAAGAACGGTGCAGACAAGTTGTGCTTTGAAGGTTGGAAAGAAGCATCACAATTTTGCACACAGGTGGACGGGTTCTGTGGAGGAACATTTAGTCATTTCATGGATTACATAAGGAAGAATGGATGGTCGAAATTCTCTGAGGAGATTTCGCGAAGTTCCAAGGGCTGTTAGATCTTGCGGAGGTGCAAGGGAGATACAACGTTGTATCCTCTGAAGGTTCGAAGCTCAAGAGGGAAGAACAGTTGATTAGGATCGCAAGGATCATTGGATCTAAATGTATATCGTGGATCGGGGTTTCGTGGATTGAAACTCTAAATTCTTGCAACAGGAATCGCGATATAGCGATACACAATATCTCAACAATCGAAGGACAGTGTGTGGGTCACAGCGGAGTCAGCGAGTGGAGGATAGGTGGCACGAGCTATCGGAGTTTCGCAGCGAGAAGTGCAAAAACATTTCATCAGGATTCGCGAAATCGCGAACCCTGAATTCCCGACGAAGTGACGAGACCGTTGAAAAGTCAAAGCCGCGAGCTCATCAGAGTTTCGGTGGATTGGGACTCGAGAGTTGGAGAATCGAGTTGCTCGACACCGCGAGTGTCGAAATCGCGATAGGAGAAACCCTGACAGGAAAAGGAAGGGTCAGCGTTGACTCATATCGGGTCTCAGGGATCTGGGGGTGCAAAGTTCGACCATTGACCTCGAGAAATCGTGAAGTCCAATCCTCCGAGTGCAGAAGAGGGGATCGCATGAAGATTTCTGTGGGTGAAGGTTTCTCTATAGGGAAGCAGAAGGACCAGTTAGTGTTCTTCGGGCCAAGGGAAGAGAAGATCCTGTGAGCGGACGTGCCTACGAGTGCACCTGCATCATTTTGGTATCAGAGCACGAAAAGGTTCTTTTCTTTCTGTAGCAAAGAAGAGGATTTCACTATGCCGCCAAGGAGAGATAGACAGTCACCTGATCTAGAGGATAGGGAAGTGTCGCAACGAAGAGGCAGGCAAATGGCAAATCCAACCATAGAGAGACAAATGCATGATCTCTGAGCAAGACTCGAAGACATGGAGACAACGCAAAGACGCACAGCCAGTGCAGGGGATCTCAGTGATTTTGAAAGTGAAGTCGAGACTGAATGTGAGGAGGAAGTTGCAGCCAAAGATGCATCAAACGAGCGTTTTATCAAAGCTATTTCCAAGATGGGTGCAAGAGAAAAGATGGACATTCCAGTTTACGAGGGAAACTTGGATGCAGAGGAGCTTCTAGATTGAATTAGAGTTCTAGATACATACTTTGACTACGAAGATGTCGAAGAAGATAAGAAAGTCAAGAATGTTGTCACATGCTTGAAAGGACATGCAACATTGTGGTGGGATGAACTACAAGCTGACAGACACTGCAAGGGAAAGCAAAAGATTAAAAGCTGGGACAGGATGATCGCGAAGATGAAGGTGAAATTTATCCCCAGGGACTATCAAATTTCTCTGTTCAGGAGGATGCAGAACCTGAGACAGAATCTCATGACGGTGAAAGAATACGCTGAGGAATTCTATAGACTGAACATCAGGGTAGGTCATCGGGAGAGCGATGATGAGAAAGTTGCCAGATATATGAATGGCCTGAGATATGACATCTAGGATGAGATGAGCATGGTAACCATCCGAACAATGGAATATGCTTATTAGATGTCTCTGAAAGCAGAAGAGAAGCTGAGCTGAAAGTAGAGTCAGAGGGGTCGAGGCAGAAGTCAGCCCAGAGGCAAATCATTTTCCCAGGATAGAACTTAGAAGCCCAAGGAGGAATGGAAGAAACCTTAGACTCATACTGAGAGAGGTGGAACCTCACAGAAAGGGCCATATGTTGAACAGAGAGGACAACATAATGAGCAGAGAGGAGATTATGCTGACAAAAACACTTTTCCTCGTACTAGAGGCAGAGGAAGAGGTGGAGTCATCACATGCTTCACATGTGGGAAGAATGGGCATAAGTCTTATGAGTGTCCAGAAAAAAAGAAGGACATTGGAGAAGCTCGCATCACCGAGGCATAGAGGTGGTATGTTGAGGTAGAAGATGCAGAAGGCGGAAGATCGCTTCTGATGCAAAAAGTCCTTTTGACACCAAAGAAGGAGGTGGAAAGTTCATTCTAAAGGACCAGACTTTTCAGGACTGCTTGCAAGACCAAGGATAGGGTATGCAAGGTCATTATAGACAGTGGTAGCACCAGAATTTTTAGGACTTCTTCCAAGACCAAGGACAGGGTATGCAAGGTCATTGTAGACAGTGGTAGCACATATAATCTCGTATCTATAGAGATGGTAGAGAAGATGGAGCTGGAGATGACTGATCATCCAAGCCCATACAGAATTTGATGGCTACATAAAGGACACCAGGTAATTGTCACTAAACAATGCTTGGCTAAATTCAAGATAGGAGGGTATAACGATAAAATCTTGTGTGATGTTATTCCCATGGATGTTTTTCATCTATTGTTGGGTAGACCATAGCAATATGACATAAATGTGATTCATGATGGGAGGATGAACACATACACCCTATAGAAGAATGGGAGGACACACATGGTGATTTCGATAAAGGACAAGGAGGTGAATTTGGAAGTAAGCAACACAGTAATTCTCATGAGTGGGAAGGAACTTCTTACAGAGGTTAAGAAGAAAGAGGATCCACAATTCTTTGTGGTCAGGAAACCAAAGATTGTTCTGACTAGCACAAGAGTGGGTGATTTGCCAGAGGAAATTCAGAAACTGCTGGAAGAGTTCATTGATATTATAGTGGACGAATTACCTCATTTGTTACCACCGATGAGGAGTGTGAGTCATCAGTCAAAATAAACGAGGGTTTGTATGAATGGCTTGTTATGTCGTTTGGTTTGACAAATGTGCCAAGTACCTTTATGCGATTGATGAACGAAGTCCTGAGGGAGTTCATCAGGAAATTTGTCATTGTGTATTTGGATGACATATTGGTTTACAGTAAGACAGCAACAGAGCATATGAAGCATTTGGCTATTGTGATGAAGAAGCTACAGCAGGAGCAGTTGTTGATAAACATGAAGAAGTCCTCATTCATGAAGACAAAACTCATTTACTTGGGGTTTGTTATTTCGGCGAATGAGTTGAGAATGGATCTAGATAAGGTGGAGGTAATTAAAAATTGGCCATTACCAAAGAACATATTTGAGGTGAGAAGCTTTCATGGATTGGCTGGTTTCTACCGAAGGTTCATCAGGAATTTCAGTGGAATTAGCGCAGCAATGATGGATACAGTGAAGAAAAGACATAAATCTTTTCACTAGACATCAGAGGTTGAGAAGAGTTTTAACTTGTTGAAAAGGAATATTTTCTAAAATGGAACACTTCATTCCATGTCAGAAGACCAGTGATGCATATCACATTGCCAATCTATTTTTCAAGGAGGTCATTCGACTTCATGGGTTGCTGGAAAGTATAGTTTTGGATCGAGACACAAAGTTCATAGGGCATTTCTAGAGAACCTTATGGAAGAAGCTGAGAACTAACTTGGCATTTAGTTCTGCGTATCATCCATAGACGGATGGACAGACAGAAGTGGTTAACAGGAGTCTGGGAGACTTGCTGAGAAGCTTGGTGATAGAGCACCACAGCAGTTGGGACCACATATTACCACACGCAGAGTTTGCATACAATGACTCAGTGAATCGGAGCACAGGGAAAAGTCCATTTCAGGTTCTATATGGCATGCAACCGAGGGGAGTTTCCGAACTAAGAGATTCATAACAGACTGCTACTAGGAGCGCTAGTGCAGAGGAATTCGCAGAAGCGATGAAAGAACTTCATAGCCAGGTGAAGGAGCGACTGTTGAAATCAAGCTAGGAATATAAGAGCAGAGCCAATCAACACAGAAGACAAATCCAGTTTAAATTTGGTGATCTGGTTCTGGCACATTTGAGGAAAGAAAGGTTCCTAAGAGGAACATACAACAAGCTGAAAATGAAGAAAATCGGGCCATGCAAGGTCTTGAAGAAATTTGAGGCAAATGCTTATGAGATTGAATTACCCGATGAGATCAGAATATCTTCGATACTCAATGTCTCAGATTTGTACCCATACAGAGCTGGAGAAGTAGAGAGTATAAATGAGCAGCTAGTGATCCAGTGGATGAAACAATTACCAGTTGCAGAGAAACCACGGATGGAAAGTATACTAGACAAGAGACTGAGCAAGAGGACCAGGTGAAAGCAATACTTCGAGTATCTAGTCAAATGGAAGAACCATCCAGTTGAAGATGTGAGATGGGAGACTGAAGAAGAGATACAGAAGCATGGACAGACCATGCAGGAGCTCATGGAAAGGATCCCATGAAAGTTTTCAAGCGAGGGAGTATGATGCAGGAGCATTGCCAACACATCAAACGAGCCAGCGCGGAAGTGGAAGACGGTTGGACCAGCCAGCACAATTTTTGAAAACACCCTGAAACTATTGTGCGAACATTAATGTGGAGACTTAATGAAGCACACTTGTATAATGTAATGGACCTTGAGCGGATTTCTCTCGTCCTTAGTAGGTAAATAACATTTAATATAGTTAATGGAAAGTAGATAGAATATTTAATTCTAGATTTGATAGCTTTAGAGCGCAAGAGGGAAATGGGATATAGACACCCTCATTGTGAATTGTAACATTATAATAGAGAAGGATTAGCATAGAGCAAGCAGAGAACTATGTAAGAACACCCATGTACAGATATTTGAATTAATAGAAGAAATCTTTGATTCAAATTCATGGTTTGTGTTGTTCTATGTGTATTGATGTTGATATGCTCATGAATGTTTGCTTCCTTTTTATACATTTTATTTAATATGTTGTGTATACGATTTCATGTTTGAGTTTGAAGTCTGAGAGGAAGGAGGAATGAGTTTCAATTGTTTCTCTGTCTGAGTAAGAATTCCTGCAAGGAGTGCAGTGAAAGTGTCCACAAGGAGTGCATCGACAAGAATTCAGGGTTGCGTCTGTGAAGCTCAGATAGTTAAACGTTTGTTCTCATTCACCCAAAGTGCAGTTGGGCATAGGAGTCGTGCAAGGAGTGTTTAGGCCAAGCTGGGTCTCAGAGTTGCAAGTCTGAGCAAAGTGTGAAGTATTGAAGGACTGTTGTTGTAGGTGTGCGCGGAGTCAAGAGATTTAACACTTTGAAGTTGTTGGATGTTTGCCGCAAGGAGTGCGTGCAAGGTTCTCTGAAGGATTCAGAGTTGGTAAAGCCCAGGAGGGATAGGCCTTTGAGTTTGGAGAAGAATGGTGCAAACAAGTTGTGCCTTGAAGGTTGGCAAGAAGCGTCGCAAGTTTGCACGTAGGTGGACGGGTTCCGCGGAGGAACACTTAGTCATTTCATGGATTACATAAGGAAGAACGGACAGTCGAAATTCTCTGAGGAGATTTCGCAAAGTTCTAAGGGCCATTAGATATTGTGGAGGTGCAAGGGAGATACTACATCGTATCCTATAAAGGTTCGAAGCTCAGGAGGGCAGAACAGTTGATCAGGATCACGAGGATCATTGGATCTACACGTATATCGTGGATCGGGGTTTCGTGGATTCAAACTCCAAATTCTCGCAACCGGAATCACGATATAGCGATACGTGATATCCCGAAAATCGAAGGACAGTGTGTGGGCCACATCGGATTCGGCGAGTGGAGGACAGGTGGGATGAGCTATCGAAGTTTCGCAGGGAGAAGTGAGAAAACATTTCATTAGGATTTGTGAAATCACGAACCTCGAATTCCCGACGAAGTGACGGGACCGTTGAAAAGTCAAAGCCACGAGCTCATCGGAGTTTTGGCGCATCGGGACATGGGAGTCAGAGAATCATGTTGCTCGACACCGCGAGTGCCAAACTCGCGATAAGAGAAGCCCCGATAGGAAAAGGAATGTTCAGCGTTGACTCATATCGGGTCTCGAAGATCCGAGGGTGCAAAGTTCGACCATTGACCTCGCGAAATTGCAAAGTCCGATCCTCCGAGTGCACAAGAGGGGATCGCACGGAGATTTCTGTGGGTGAAGATTTCCCGATAGGGAAATAGAAGGACCGGTTAGTGTTCTTTGGGCCAAGAGAAGAGAAGATCCTATGAGAGAATGTGCATGTGGGTGCGCCTGCATCAGTTTGGTATCAGAGCACGGAAAGGTTCTTTTCTTTCTGTAGCAGAGAAGAGGATTTCACTATGCCGCCAAGGAGAGATAGACAATCACCTAATCCAGAGGATAGGGAAGTGCCGTGACGAAGCGGCGGGAAAATGGAAGATCCAGCCATAGAGAGACAAATGTGTGATCTCCGAGCAAGACTCGAAGACATGGAGACAACGCAAACACCCACAGCTAGTGCAGGGGATCTCAGTGATTCCGAAATCGAAGTCGAGGCTGAACGTGATGAGGAAGTTGCAGTCAAAGATGCATCAAATGAGCGTTTGATCAAAGCTATTGCCAGGATGGGTGCAAGAGAAAAGATGAACATTCCAATTTACGAGGGAAAATTGGATGCAGAGGAGATTCTAGATTGGATTAGAACTCTAGATACATACTTCGACTACGAAGATGTTGAATAAGATAAGAAAGTCAAGCATGTCGTCACACGCTTGAAAGGACATGCAGCATTGTGGTGGGATGAACTACAAGCTGACAGACGCTACAAGGGCAAGCATAAGATTAAAAGCTGGGACAAGATGATCACGAAGATGAAGGCATAATTCATACCCAGGGACTATCAAATTTCTCTGTTCAGGAGGATGCAGAACATGAGACAGAAGTTGATGACAGTGAAAGAATACACTAAGGAATTCTACAGACTAAACATCAGGGCAGGTCATCGGGAGAGCGATGATGAGAAAGTTGCTAGATATATGAATGGCCTGAGATATGACATCTAGGATGAGATGAGCATGGTAACCATCTGAATAGTGGAAGATGCTTATCAAATGGCTCTGAAAGAAGAAGAGAAGATGAGTCGAAAGTAGAGTCAGAGGGGCTGAGGCAAAAGTCATGCCAGAGGCAAATCAGTTGCCTAGGATAGAACTCAGAAGCCCAAGGAGGAATGGAAGAAACCTCAGACTCGTACTGAGAGAGGTGAAACCTCACAGAAAGGTCCATATGTTGAATAGAGAGGACAACATAATGAGCAGAGAGGAGATTATGCTGACAACAACACTTTTCCTCGTACTAGAGGCAGAGGAAGAGGAAGAGGTGGAGTCATCACATGATTCACATGTGGGAAGAATGGGCACAAGTCTTACGAGTGTCGAGAAAAAAACAAGGACATTGGAGAAGCTCACATCACCAAGGCGTAGAGGCTGGATGTTGAGGCAAAGATGCAGAAGGCAGAAGATCACTTATGATGCGAAAATTCCTTTTGACACCAAAGAAGGAAGTGGAAAGTTCAGTCCAAAGGACCAGACTTTTCAGGACTTCTTGCAATACCAAGGACAGGGTATGCAAGGTCATTGTAGACAGTGGTAGCACGGATAATCTCGTATCTACAGAGATGGTAGAGAAGCTAGAGCTGGAGATGACTGATCATCCAAGCCCATACAGAGTTTCATGGCTACAGAAAGGACACCAGGTAACTGTCACTAAACAATGCTTGGTTGAATTATTATAGTGGAAGAATTACCTTGTTCATTACCACCGATGAGGAGTGTGAGTCATCATATCAATCTCATACCAGGAGCCAATTTGCTGAACAAAGCTGCGTACAGATTGACGCCGCAGGAGAACAAGGAAGTTAAAAGGTAGGTCCAGGAGCTCTTGGACAAAGGTTTAGTCAGAGAAAGCTTGAGTTCGTTTGTTGTTCCAACAGTACTCAGTCTGAAGAAAGATGGAGGCTGGAGGATGTGTACTAACTTGAGCGCGATCAATAAGATAACCATCAGGTATAGATTTCCATTGCTGAGGATGGATGATATGATGGATTGCTTAAGTGGAGAAAAATACTTTTCAAAGATTGATTTGAAAAGCAGATATCACCAGATTCACATGAGAGAAGGTGATGAATGGAAAACAACATTCAAAACAAACAAGGGTTTATATGAATGGATTGCTATGCCATTTGGTTTGACAAATGAGCCAAGTACCTTTATGTGATTGATGAATGAAGTCCTGAGGGAGCTCATCGGGAAATTTGTCACTGTGTATTTGGATGACATATTGGACAACAGTGGAGCATCTGAAGCATTTGGCTATTGTGATGAAGAAGCTACAACAGGAGAAGTTGTTGATAAACATGAAGAAGTCCTCATTCATGAAGGCATAACTCATTTACTTGGGGTTTGTTATTTTAGCGAATGAGTTGAGAATGGATCCAGATAAGGTTGAGGTAATTAAAAATTGGCCATCACTGAAGAACATATTTGAGGTGAGAATCTTTCATGGATTGGCTAGTTTCTACCGAAGGTTCATCAGGAATTTCAGTGGAATTGGCGCAATAATGATGGATACAGTGAAGAAAAGACATAAATATTATCACTGGACATCAGAGGCTGAGAAGAGTTTTAACTTGTTGAAGAGGAAGATTACAGAACAACCAATCTTGGTGTTTCCGGATTTCCAAAGAACATTTCAGGTGAAATGCGATGCAAGTGGATTTGCAATCGGGGCAGTCTTGAGTCAAGAAGACACGCTGATCGCATATTTTAGTGAGAAGATGAATGAAGTGAAATTGAGGTACTCCACGTATGATAAAGTGTTTTATGCTATCATACAGGCATTGAAGAAATGGAGGCATTACTTGATCCCAAAAGAATTTGTTTTGTACAGTGACAATCATGCGCTACAGTTTGTGACTCAACAGGAGAAGTTGAATCAGAAACATGCCAAATGGGTTGAGTATATGCAGAATTTCACTTTTGTGATAAAGCATATTTTTGGTACTGCTAACAAAGTTGTTGATGCTTTGAGTAGGAAGTGTTTGCTGTTGCAGGAGTTTAGAGTCAAAACGCTGGGTTTTGATGATCTCAGGGACATGTACGCAGATGATCAAGATTTCAGAGAAGCGTATGAAGAAGCTGAGAATCCAGTTCTCAGAGATAGAAGCCCATGGATAGAGTTCATGATCCAAGAAGGACTGTTGTTTAAGGGCAATCAATTGTGTGTTCTGAAATTCTCCATGAGGGAGAATCTGTTGAAGGAGAAACACAACGGAGGATTAGCAGGGCATTTTGGCCATGACAAGACGTTCGCGAAACTGAACGATTCATATTTTTGGTCAGGAATGTGAGCGAATGTCAAGAGATTCATTGACAGATGTAGAATTTGCCAACATTCGAAGGGAAGGAAGCAGAATGTGAGATTCTATCAACCATTTCCCATACCAGAAAGGCCATGGGATGCGATTAGCATGGATTTTGTATTAGGGTTCCCAAGGACACAAAGAAGTGTTGATTCAATCTTTTTGGTAGTGGATAGATTTTCCAAAATGGAACACTTCATTCCATGTCAGAAGACCAGTGATGCATATCACATTGCCAATCTATTTTTCAAGGAGGTCATTCAACTTCATGGGTTGCCGAAAAGTATAGTTTCGGATCGAGACAAAGTTCATAGGGAATTTCTGGAGAACCTTATGGAAGAAGCTGGGAACTAACTTGGCGTTTAGTTCTACGTATCATCTGCAGACAGATGGACAGACAGAAGTGGTTAATAGGAGTCTGGGAGACTTGCTGAGAAGCTTAGTGATAGAGCACCACAACAGTTGGGACCACATATTACCACAGGCAGAGTTTGCATACAATGACTCAGTGAATCAGAGCATATGGCAATTTCCATTTTAGGTTGTATATGGCATGCATCCGAGGGGAGTTTCTGAACTAAGAGATTCAGAACAGACTGCTACTAGGAGCGCTAGTGTAGAGGAATTCACAGAAGCGATGAAAGAACTTGACATCCAGGTGAAGGAGCGACTGCTGAAATCAAACCAGGAATATAAGAGAAGAGTCGATCAACATAGAAGACAACTCCTGTTTGAAGTTGGTGATCTGTTTCTGGCACATTTGAGGAAAGAAAGGTTCCTGAGAGGAACATAAAACAAGATGAAAATGAAGAAAATCGGGCCATGCAAGGTCATGAAGAAATTCGGGGAAAATGCTTATGAGATTGAATTACCCAGATTGGAATATCTTTGATATTCAATGTCTCAGATTTGTACCCATATAGAGATCTAGAAGTAGAGACTGGAAATGAGCAGCCATTGATCTAGTGGATGAAACAATTTCCAGTTGTAGAGAAGTCGTGGATGGAAAGTATACTAGACAAGAGAGTGAGCAAGAGGACCAGGCGAAAGCAATACTTTGAGTATCTAGTCAAATGGAAGAACCATCCAGTTGAAGATGCCACCTGGGAGACTAAAGCATAGATACAGAAGCATGGACATACCATGTAGGAGCTCATGGATAGGATCCCATGAAATTTTTCAAGCGAGGGAGTTTGATGCAAGAGCATCGCCAACACATCAAGCGAGCTAGCGCGAAGCGGAAGACAGCTGGACCAGCCAGCACAATTTTTGAAAACACCTTGAAACTGTTGCGCGAACATTAATATGGAGACTTAATGAAGTGAAATTGTATAATGTAATGGACCTTGAGCGGATTTCTCTCGTCCTTAGTAGGTAAATGACATTTAAGATAGTTAATGAAAAGTAGATAGAATATTTAATTCTAGATTTGATAGCTTTAGAGCGCAAGAGGGAAATGGGATATAGACACTCTCATTGTGCATTGTAACATTATTCTAGAGAAGGATGAGCATAGAGCAAGCAGAGAACTGTGTAAGAACACCTATGTACAAATATTTGAATTAATAGAAGAAAGCTTTGATTCAAATTCATGGTTTGTGTTGTTCTCTCTGTATTGATGTTGATATGCTCATGAATGTTTGCTTCCTTGTTATACATTTTCTTTTATATGATGTGTATACGATTTCATGTTTGAGTTTGAATTCTGAGAGGAAGGAGGAATGAGTTTCAATTGTTTCTCTGTCTGAGTAAGAATTCCTGCAAGGAGTGCAGTGAAAGTGTCTACAAGGAGTGTGTTAACAAGAATTTAGGGTTGTGTCTCTGAAGCTCAGATAGTTAAACATTTGTTCTCATTCACCCAAAGTGCAGTTGGGAATAAGAGCTATGCAAGGAGTGCGCAGGCCAAGTTGGGTCTCAGAGTTGCAAGTCTGAGCAAAGTGTGAAGTATTGAAGGACTGCTACTGCAGGTGTGCACAGAGTCAAGAGATTCAACACTTTGAAGTTGTTGGATGTCTACCGCAAGGAGTGCGTGCAAGGTTCTCTGAAGGATTCAGAGTTGGTAAAGCCTAGGAGGGATAGGCCTTTGAGTTTGGAGAAGAAAGGTGCAAACAAGTTGGGCCTTGAAGGTTGGCAAGAAGTGTTGCAAGTTTGCATGAAGGTGGACGAGTTCCGCGGAGGAACACTTAGTCATTTCGTGGATTACATAAGGAAGAACGGACGGTCGAAATTCTCCGAGGAGATTTCATGAAGTTCCAAGGGCCATTAGATCTTGTGGAGGTGCAAGGGAGATATGTCGTCATATCCTCTGAAGGTTCGAAGCTCAGGAGGGTAGAACCATTGATCAGGATCACGAGGATTGTTGGATCTACACGTATATCATGGATTGGGGTTTTGTGGATTGAAACTCCAAATTCTCACAACTGGAATTGTGATATAGCGATACGCGATATCCTGACAATCAAAGGACAGTGTGTGGGCCACAGTGGAGTCAGCGAGTGGAGGATAGGTGGCACGAGCTATCGGAGTTTCGTAGCGAGAAGTGTGAAAACATTTCATCAGGATTCGCGAAATCACGAACCCTGACTTCCCGACGAAGTGACGGGACTGTTGAAAAGTCAAAGCCGCGAGCTCATCAGAGTTTCGGTGCATCGAGACTCGGGAGTCAGGGAATCGAGTTGCTCGACACCGTGAGTGCCGAACTCGCGATAGGAGAAGCCCCGACAGGAAAAGGAAGGGTCAACATTGACTCATATCGGGTCTCTGGGATACAGGGGTGCAAAGTTCAACCATTGACCTCACGAAATCGTAAAGTCCAATCCTCCGAGTGCAGAAGAGGGGATCGCACGAAGATTTTTGTGGGTGAAGATTTCTCAATAGGGAAATAGAAAGACTGAAGGACCGGTTAGTGTTCTTCGGGCTGAGGGAAGAGAAGATCCTGCGAGCGGACGTGCCTATGGGTGCACCTGCATCACATCTCTTCTTAAAGTATCTACCACCATTCGAGCAAGTGTTTTAGTTATATAGTTTTATAGTTTCAACCTATTTGATTTATTCAATAAAATATATTGTTCATTGGATATCTGTGTTGTTCTTCATATCTCTGCTTTTATTGTATTCAGTCTATTAATCAACTTGTTCCGCTCCTCAATCTAGATCAGTGGTATCACAGTAGTCTGCTCTTCATTTATTTTTATTCGTGCATGTCCCCGACAAGATCTGGGTACAAGAAGTTGGGACTCGAACCAATTGAGTCATTACAAGATTGGTCATGCCGAACCTAACAACAACCAATGGGGGATGAAAAAAAATATTCTGGAGCAGGATATACTTTTAAAATGTTGTTCGAGGAGGCCCTCGTGTGAAAAAGGAACTAAATAATTGACACCTTTGCACAGATCCTTCGATGACTGCCCACAAGAGAAGCATCTTCATGAGGCGGCCATGAAAACCCCTTCAGGGTACAAGTAAATTTTGATATTGCATTATTTGAAGGACTGATAGATGAAGATGTTGTATATAAATGGTTGAATTTGCTCGAAGGTTACTTTTTGGTCCACACTTTTTTGATAGGGAAAAGATTACTTTTGCATTCCTCAAGGTCATCCTCCATGTTAAGGACTGGTGGGATACTTACTCTAAGCAAAGGGACATAGAGGAATCTACAATATTTGTTGTTTCCCCTACATGGGATTCTTTCCGGGATTCCATTAAAGAACAATACTACCCCATTGGAAGCTACGAGGACCAATAGACCCGGTGGACCACCCTGCAGCAAGAAAGGGACTAGACAGTACCATATTTGACCAATAATTTCCATACCCTGTACACCAAATTGGGTATCAAAGACTCTGAGTGACATCTGGTGCTCAAATACTGTGACTGTTTGAATAGATAAATTCAAACATAAATGGAGTTTCTGGACATCACCTCATTGGGTATGGCTTATAGATTTGTCGTCAATATCGAGCAACGATTTAAGTAGAAGAGGCAAGATTTTGTATCTACAATCCCATCATAGTCGAAGTAGGAAAAATGTGCCCCCAACCCACATGAAAAGGGACAAAGAAAATATGGTAACTCTCAAGAAAACTAGTGCAAGCCGCAACACAAGAAGGGAAATGAAAAAACGAAGAAGAACACGAGAGAATAGTGTGAATACCCTAAAATACTTTGGCAAAACAATGAAGAATGTCGCTCCAATAATTCACTTGTGGTCGAGCTAAAGGCGTCCGAGTTCAAGGTCCATTATGACTTTGAATCAAATCTAGAAGAAGGGAAATTGACTATCGATGTTGAACCCAGTGCCACTATCACTACTACCAAATTCCATCCAAGTGCACCAAAAGAACCAGAGGAAGGGTAATTCCTTTTTCACTCACAAATGTGGATAAAGGAGGCTTCGCTTCATTTCATTTTTAATAGCAGCAGTCAAAAGATCCTGATCTCAAAATAGGTCATCAAGTGATTGGACCTACCGACAACATCGCACCTGCAACCCTACACCATCAGTTTTCTTCACCAAGGAAGAGATATTTTTGTCAACCAACAATGTCGTCTACCCTATGACATCAATCCTTTCAAAGATGAGTTATTGTGTGATATTGTTCCCCTTGAAGTTTGTGATGTTCTTCTAGGACAACCATATTTTTAGAAGCGTCATGTTGTGTATGAGTCTATATCCCACAGTGTTATTATTACTTTGGGTAGACGATTGTACAGGATACCTGAGGTAGCATTGCCTACCACTATTTATTTAATATCTACTAAGAAATGAAGTAAGGTCATTTCATAGACTGAGAAGTTTGTATTCTTTGTGATCCATGCTCAGAGTAATCAAAATGTCATCTCCACACCTGTGGCCTCAACACAGAGCCTCTATTTACATCAGAAGCAAATGGAAAAGTACAAATAGATCTTCTTGTCACCCACTGAGGTATAGATGCATTTCCCAGTCAAACATCCAATTGACATGACCCTTGGTGCACCTCTGCCTCATGGACCATTCTATCATTGCTCGCTGATGGAAAATGATGAAATCAGGTGTTAGATCCAAGATATTTTTCAAAAGAGGCACATCAGAACCATATCCTCCCCTCGTGGAAGATCGATTGTACTAGTACAGAATAAGGATAGGACCTAAAAACTCAGCATTGATTACAGAGCATTAAACAAAATCACCGTCAGGAATCGGTACCCAATTCCTAGGATTGATGACCTTCTTGACCAACTCAAGGGGGCCATGTTCTTCAACAAGATTGACCTAAAGTATAGGTACCACTAGGTTCCAATCAAACCAATTGATGTATGAAATATAACTTTCAAATCTAAACAAGCTCTCTTCAAATGGCTAGTCATGCCCTTTGGCTTAGAAAATGCACCAACCACTTTCATGGGGTTGATGAATGATCTATTGTGACCCTTCACCAAATATTTTTAGGTGGTATATTTGGATGACATCCTCATCTTCAACATAACTTGGGAGGAGCACATGTGACATATTCAGTAGGTTTTGAGTACTCAACGGAAGCACAAGCTATATGACAAACTAGAAAAATGCTCCTTTAGCATGAACATGGTCCAATACTTGGGATACATTGTTGATGAGTATGGGGTACATGTTGATGCAGCTAAGATCTAAGTCATATGTGAATAGACAGCCTCGACCATAGTAACTAAGCTTCATAGATTCTTGGGACTAGCTAACTTCTATTGACAGTTCATGTTGGGATTCTCCCATATTGCATGGGCCCTCAGACAAGTGATCAAGGCCGGTGGGAGGGTAAATTTCGTGTGGGGGAAGGAACAACAATGATAATTTGATGATCTAATGTAGCTCTTGTGCTCTTCTCCAATACTCTCCTTTACTAGTCTGCAACAACCATTTGATTCTGAGGCTGATGCATCTGACAATGCCTTAGGTGCAGTTCTCACTCAACATAGTCATCTGGTGGCATACCATAGTAAGACACTCTCAGATAATGTATGGAAATATCCAACCCATGAAATATAAATGTATTCAACTGTACAATCCTGTCATCAATGGAAACATTACATTCTGGGAAAGGAGACGATCATCCACAATGATCACAAGCCTCTGCAGTTCATACAAACATAGGTGAAATTGCAAAACGACTGCCATCAGAAGTGGTCCACTTACCTACAATAGTTCCATATAAACGTCAATTATAACTCAGGGAGCTCAAATCGTGTTGTTGAATACCTCAGTTGATCTCCCATCATTGCACTCACCACTCTGCTCCATTCCAGTGGACATGAGGCATAAGAGTGGACCCAACTTTATCAGCAAGATCTGGATTTCGCCACTACCCATTAGCTCTTGATTACAGTCATGAATGTCACCAATTTTCACATCCAAGACGGATTGTTATGCCATATCGACCATTTCTATGCTCCTGCAAGCGAGCATGAAAAGATGATTTGTGAAGCCCACTACAGTCGGATGGCAGGACATTTTGGCATGGAGAAAACTGTGGTTGTTCTACAGAAAAAAAATTATTGGCCAAAACTTCGATAGGATGTCAACAAGTATATTATATATTGAACTTCATGTGGCATTTCCTATCCAACCATAAATAAGAAAGGATTATACACCCCTCTTCCTACTCTCTAGAATACTTGGGAATCCATCTCAATGGATTACATGTCTCTCCTTCCATCCACCAAGCAAGGCAATTATTGTGTATTTTTTGTCATTGATTGGTTTTCAAAGATAGCCATCCTCACAGCCTGGAAGAAGAATATAATAGTGGAAGATACTACCAAGATATTCTTCGAATGAGTGTGGGTCCATTTTGGGATACAACAGACCATCATGTCTAACTGGGACAACAGGTTCCTCAACACATTTTGGTCAAGACTCTGGTCATTGTTGGACACAAAGCTCACTAAATCCACTTCTTTCCACCTCCAAATAGACGACCAAATAGAGGTCTTCAATCACATGATTGGGCACATCCTACACATGTACAAATATAAGAATAAACATACATGGGATGAGTGTCTCCCCTTTTTTCAACACAGTTACAATAGGGCTCTCCATATCTCCACTGACCATAGCCCATTTCAAGTGGGGTTGGGATTCCAACCCTTAAGTCCCATTGATGTTACACTACCTATTTCCACCACACAGACAGAATCTTCCCATGTTCATTCTGAGACCGACAAAGCCACCATATTCATTGAACAGATTCAACACATATGCCAACAGGTCCATGAGATTTTGTAGAAGTCCAATGCTAAGTACAAGAAACTCCATGAGAAACACAGGGTACCATGCCAGTTTAATTTTAGAGACAAAGTCTGGTTACATTTGCTGAAGAAGTTTCTTATAAGCCCCATAGAAAGCTCCACCCACTTTGATATGGGCCTTACACTATCACCAAGGTTGTTGGTAGAAATTATTTTGATCTCAACACTCCACCCTTCCTTTTCTTGCACCCAGTGTTCAATGTGGACCTCTTTCAGCCATATTTTCCACCATTATTGGACACCTCAGAGATTTTCCAACAGAGATAAAACTTGACTGCATGGAACAAGAATCCACTGAATATAGTGGAAATAGAGGTCAAGGGAACTCTCCAATAGAGTATCCAACTTTATCTAGTTGTCAAGGCATTAAAAATCCTACACCAAGGAAAGCGGCTAACCCAAGACCAATTTCAGAAAACGTTTCCTCACCTGATGAGGGAACTCAATGCAATAGAGACCATTTCTTCCTAAGGGGGGAGGACTGATCCAATTGGATATTGGTGGCCACCCACCTATTCCAACTAGCTATTATTGACATTTTTTGGTTCAACATGTTCTTCTGTGCTTATTTGTAATTGTGGGTTCTACACTTTTGAGGATATCTGAATCCCTACACATATTCCAGGTGGATACTAGTGGCCTCCCACCTAATCCAACTAGATTATTTTGTATTTTTTCATGTCAGTGCATCTTGTTGTATTTCCAGGGCCATTTTGGGGCCCTAAATATTGTTTTTTTGGCTCACCACAGTCAAACTGTAGATGTAGTCAGTTTTTGATGGTGTAATGTGTAGTTCCTTGAATGACCTTTCCAATGGGCTATCACACACCTAAAATCAAGGTCGTATGCAAACATTATGACCCTGGAAATTTGAGGTACCAACTTACCCATAGGGGCCCACATAAATTTTGACATTTCATCTCCTAGGGTTAGGTTTTTGTATGTCTAGGGTTTTGGAATTCATTAGTAATATCAAAAAGTACTTTGGAGCCTCATTGTAATGATTGTTCTCAGACATATGTGTGTAGAAGCCACATCTCTTCTCAGAGATAGCTACCACCATTTGAGAAAATGTTTCAGTTATGCATTTTTACAGTTTCAACCTATTTCATTTATTCAATAGAAGATATTGTTCACTGGATATTTGTGTTGTTATTTATATCTCTATTTTTATTGTATTCAGTCTTTTAATCAGTTCGTTCTTCTCCTAAATCTGTATCACTCACACCCACTCCCTCTCTCTCTCTCTCTCTCTCTCTCTCCCCCTCTTTATCTCTCTCCCCATC
>JZKD02S0928893.1:101377-112862 GCA_000966675.3 Picea glauca
CTTCCCTCTCTCTCCACCCTTGTTGGAAATATAACTAAGAGGGGGGGATGAATCAGTTATGTATATAATCTTGAAACTTTTCTTATTATTTTTCGATTCATTCTAGATTATTATTTAATGTGTTGTTGATAAATTAACATGCATAGATATACAATATTTGATCAATCACACAGAATACACATGGACATTGATTTTCAAGAGGAAACCCATAAGGGTGAAAACCTCTTCTTCTTAGGATGTCAATCAAGCTCTAACTTTCATGTACATAACATTCTTTGAGCTCCAACTCAAATATGAGGCTACATCCTCTGATAGCAAGCTACAACTTGTAGAGAGTACCAACTCTCAGAATTCTCTAGCACCAACTAGATGGAAGAACTAATTCCCAGGTTTCTCTAGCACCCATTAGATGGAAGTACCAACTCCCAGAATATATTCTAGAACCAACTAGAATCTAGAGGGCTGCAATCCTCCCTAGCACCACCCTACTACCTTGATTGAATCTTACAAAACATTAATTACTTTCCCTGTCTCTCGTATGGTCTACTATAGCTCCATGTCTCCTCTGCCTTCTTTAGCTTCTATGCTCTGCTATGCTTCCTTCTTCACTCAACACCACCTCCTGTTCAAATTATCTTCTGCCTTTTATGCTGTGTGTTGCCTCTGCATTCTCTTCACCACACCATGGATCTCCCCTTCTGGTTATGCACTCCATCTCATCCTACCCACATGCATCACTTTTGGAAAAACTCACTATCTTCTCTATTTTGCATGTCTTTCTCACACCGAGTCCTCTACCTGATCATCATTCCAACTCTTCATATTCTCTGGAGGTTATCCTGAATCTGTTCATCATCAATGGTCATTATCCAAAGATTATTTGGATTCTCTGGAAGTCTCAACTCTTTTCCTTCTATGTCATTTACAACCAATCACTTTTGGATTATTTGGCTTCTAAGCCCCTTCCTTCACGTGACTGTTGGATTTGACTTGGGGAAAATCACTTCGAGACATTGCATTTTTGGCATTTGGATGTGAGACAACCCTGACTGTCTCGACTTCCAAACTCTCTAACTCTGAACTAACACCTAGCGAGCACTAGATCCATTATCGATATGAACTTGGATGATGAAATCATGTGAGCATGTAATTGCAGACTCGTCCAAAGGTGGTTTAAAACAAATTGTGTTTCACCCCGCAATTTACCTCGAGCCTCCACATGTACTTTCTCTAAAACCATGGTTTTTATTGTGTCCCTCCCTCAAATCATTAACCTTCATGCACCTTCAATCCCCACAATGCGATGGGACCGATGATCTCACGATCTTGATGATGCTCCTGAACTGACGATTCAGATCTGTTCTTTCAAGTTCTACGGATCAACGACTGTGATTGATTTCATGATCCGAGCTTCCAGATTTTCAACTCTCAAACCCTTCTTTCATCCGTGCCTCAATCTTCCAAAGTTGACAATCCACTGACACATGTGCCTCTTGGATTAACAGTCGAGATCTCCTTCGGGTCTCTGGACTTCAGAGATTTCAAATCTCAACTTCTCATTTCTTCTGACTGGATATCTTCCGAAATGGAAGATCTTTTGACATATATTCTCTTTAATCCAACGACTATCCTCCGATTTGGGACTTATCCCTTCAGTATTCTCAAATTTCAGTTTCTCCTTGCTCGGCTTCCCTTTGAGCATTTTACCTAGAGCTTTTGATCTAGTGACACCTGTTGTCTCATAAATTGACAACTCTCAGCTGCTTTGGTTGTTCGCGCTTCAACAACTTCAAAAAATTTTCCTTTGCATTTTCCTAAATTATTTTCATCCGAATGCGTAATATTCTGACACGTACCCCTCTTGACAATCAACGACCAGGGCCTTCTTCAGGTCTTTGGCGTTTGGGACTTCGGTAATTTAGTATAATTGCTGGTGGTAAAAATCCCGAATTAAAAATTCCCATAGTGACGTAACTTTCTTACATCACTTGATGACATGACACGACCTGAGTAGTTGTTGCATGTCACTCAGATTCGTGATTTTCACATACCTGAATTACCAATTCAACTTGACACTTTTCATTATTTGATTGTGCCATGTGTCCTTGCTAACGTAGTCTTCCTGACATGGATCTCCTAATGTGGCACATGTTCTTCTCTTGGATCTAATGGTTGTCCTAACACTTGAAATATATATTAGATCGATGACTGAGAGCGACTTTGGACCTTCGTCCTTCAAGATTTTGTGACTTTTCATTTCCTTTCCAACAATAAACTACCAAACTTATTCACTTCAGAGTTGTGGATCGTGTGCCACCTGCCGGTCTTGATGATGGACGGTCCCTGCTTACTTCGAGACTTCAGGACTTTGACAAGTCCGCTCTCCTACACTCATCCAAAGGCTTAACCTTCATGCATTTATCTCTATATCCAACGACTCTTGATCCTCGATTCTCAGATCCAACAAATCACATTTGTACTTCTCCTCTACGCTTCCTCTGGTCATCAGAAATTGATATAATGATCATTGTATTTTCTCCAGATTGGATGGTCCTTATTCATTTCAGATTTCGGGCTTCGGGTAATTCGACTTTCAAGTTGCTAATTCTTTCGAAGTGAGATTCCCTGAAAAGTAACCTCCTCACAACTTTTGACCTGAAAAAAATGTTGTTCGTCTATCATGTTCTTAGATCAATGGCTTGATCTATCTACGGTGCTTCTCTTCTAGCTTATCATGTCCTTCCACTTAGAATGATCCAACGGTTGTCAAGTATTTGGGATTGGCGATCCAATGACCACTTTCGTTCCTGATATTTCTCACCTTCTGCTCCACCTTATGTTATTCCCATCAATGAAAAGAACACTCTTCCTGTAAACATGCCAACAATATCCCCCTTTGTCATTGATGGCAACCCTGATAAGTTGAATTATTGTTCTTAGACCTCCAACCATAGCATCCAGACAACACCTTTTTCTCCCCCTTTGACATCAATGTCAAAGAAAACAGAGAGTGACTCTGTGCTCCCCCTGATAAGATATACTAGGAGCACTCTCCCCCTGATTAGATAGATTATTTAGCTTGATAACAGGGTCATCCCCAACTTCCGGTGTAGATACTCAAATTGAGTTTTTGCAAGCAGTTTAGTGAAGATACCAACAATCTGATCATTGGATGGAATAAAATGAAAAGAACCAACAGTGTTGGTCACCTCTTCCCTCAAGAAGTGATACTTGATGGGTATATGCTTGGTATTGGAGTGAAATACATGATTATTTGACACATTAATCGCACTAGTATTATCACAATGAATTGGGATCGATGAAATATATTTTACCTCCAAGTCTATAAGGGTCTAAATCATCCATAATACTTGGGTACAACAAGTGGTAGTTGCAATGTATTCGGCTTCTGTAGTTGATAAGGAAATGGAACCTTGCTTCTTCCTCAACCATGATACAAGGGAATCTCCTAATAAGAATGTACCTCTACTCGTTCTTTTCCTTTCCTCCACGCAGTTATCCCAATCAACATCTGAATAGACTGAAATTTGAAATTTATGATTCCTAGGATACCATAGGCCATAGTTCATTATTCCTTTCAAGTATCTGAATATTCTTTTGACATCTAACAAATGACTCTCTTTAGGTGTAGCCTGATACCTTCCTGCCATTCCAACATCATTCATTATGTCTGTGCAGAAGGATGTGATGTACAATAGGCTGCCTATCATACACCTATATGAACTCTGATCAACATCAGGCGAGTCATCATCCTTGCTTAACTTGCATCTAATGACCATAGGTGTGCTCCTAGGTGTAGAATCTTCCATTTGAAACCTTTTCAACATTTCTCTTAGATATTTTTCCTGAGAAAGAAATATTCCTTCAGAACTCTGAGTAATTTTCAAACCAAGAAAAAATGACAGTTCCCCTATCATAGAAATTTCAAATTCAGAATGAATGGAAGAAGCAAACAATTGTACCAATGAAGCATTATTTCTTCTGAAGATGATGTCATATACATAGACCAACACAATGAGAAAAAAAATCATTGCCCTATGTTTTGATATACAATTTTTTATCAATTGTTCCTCTCTTGAACCCTTTGTCTTGAAGATACTTATCCAGTCTGTAATACCAGGCATGAGGAGCTTGTTTCAACCCATATAAGGCTTTCTTTACCTTGCAGACAAGGTCATGGTTATTTGACAGTTGGAAACCCTCTGGTTGTTCCATATATACTTTTTCTTTTAGATATCCATTTAGAAATGCTAACTTGACATCCATTTGATAGAATTTAAACTGTTTATGACAAGCATAGGCAAGAAACATTATAATAGCTTCTAATCTTGCTATGGGCAGAAATTTTTCATCAAAATCTAGTCCTTCTATTTGAGCATATCCTTTGTAGACCAATATAGCCTTATTTCTTAGAATATTTCCTTTCTCATTCATCTTGTTTTTGTAGACCCATTTCAATCCTATCACATTTTTATTTGTTGGCATAGGAATGAGTTCCCAAGTGTCATTCTTTTCAATCTGGACCAGTTCCTCATTGATTGATTCTAACCAATTTACATCTTTAATGCATTCATTAAAGTTCTTAGGTTCCACTATGGATATTAAGGCTATATGTGATTTCTCGGTGTCTTTGATTATCCTTCTCCTGGTTTTTACACCTTTGTCTTTCTCACAAATTATCTAACTTTCAGGATGATTCTTTTGAGTAATTCTCGAGGAAGGATTTGATGTTGATTGTTGTCCTAAATCTTATTATCTGGGTCTCTCTTCTCCACCTGATTCATCATCTTCTTGTGATTCTGATATTTGTTGTTCTTTATCTTCATTATTCTCATCACCTTTTTCATCTGGATTAGTGCTTATTCTCTATTGATCTTTTACATGAGCTTCTTCATCAATTCGAACATCAATACAGTCTACTAATTTATGAATTCTTTTGTTAAATCATATGTATCCTTTATTGTTCGTTGCATATACTAAGAAGATACATTCATCAACTCTACTATCAAATTTTCCTAGATGATCATCATTATTCTTGATGTAGCATTCACTTCCAAATACTTTGAAGTGCTTGATTGATGTAGGTTGACTAAACCACAACTCATATGGAGTTTTATCATTGTTCGGCCTTATATGCACTTTGTTTAGAATATGAATGGTTGTGTGAACAACCTCCACCCAAAATATTTGTGAAATGTCCCTTTCAATCAACATAGCCCTATCCATATGCTGAACTAATCTATTTTGGCATTCTACAACTCGATTTTGTTGAGGAGTACCTAAAATAGTATATTCTCTTTTAATTCCATGTCTGTCACATAATTCTTTGAAATATATTGACATAAATTGTCCTCCCTTGTCTGAGGGAATTGACTTTAACTTCCTTCCTGTATGATTCTCATCTAATGCATTAAACTCTTTGAACTTCTCAAACGCATAAAATTTTTCTCTCAGAAAGGAAACCCACATAAGTCTGGAGAATTCATCAATGACTAGCATAAAGTAATGTTCTCCTCTAGTTCCTTCCTTTCATGATGATTCACACAGATCCATATAAACAATTTGAATTGGTTTCTCTGAAGATGTGAAACTCTTTGATTTGAATTGAGCACGAGTCAACGTCCCCATTTGATAGGATTCACATACAGATTTATTAGGCTTAGATATTCTTGAAAGGTCTTTCACAATGCCTTCATTATTCAATTTGACAATATGATCAAAATTAAGGTGTCCAAGCCTTTTGTGCCATAACCAACTTTCATCAAATTTGCTTAAATGAGATTTCTCCTTATCTTCCTTCAAAACATATACATTGTTTTCATTTCTAACCCCTTTTGCAATCAACTCTCCTGTGTTTACTATCTTTATTTTACAATTCTTGGCAATGAATGTGACTTCACATCCTCTGTCACATATCTGATTGACACTAAGAAGATTATGATTTAAACCATCAACAAATAATACATCTTGATTTTTTCTTCTTCCATTACTTAAGCTTGCTAGACCTTTACCTCTGATATTTCCTGGAGCATCATTTCCGAATGTCACACTCTCTGATTTTTTTTCTTTAATAAGAACTTACTTTTGTCACCTGTCATATGACCAGAGAATCCGTTGTCAATATACTAGGTGTATTTTTGTCTTTGAGATGACAACACTAATCCACACTTGTTATCTTCATTCTTCTTCCAAACCTTGACGTTTTTAGCTCTGTTATTTGAATCTAGCTTATAGTTTTTTAAGCGACAATTTATAGCTTTATGTCCATAATCATGGCATATGTAACATCTGGGTTCATTGAATAAAGGATCATAATGATTGTTATGTGTAATCTACGTCCTTTTTCCAACCATCACATGATTTGCAATCTGTGGTTGTTTGTTACATGGCTACCTCGTTCTTTTTTGTGGAAGATATTTATTACTTGGTTGTCTTGATTTCTCATGTCTAAATCTTAAAGAACAATTTCTATCTTTGTGGCCAAGGTTAGAGCAGTAAAAACGATATCCATAGAAAAAATATTTGTACCTAGAAAATGATTGTCTTCTTTGAGCAGGTCAATTTATTCCATGCTCATGATTTCCTTGAGAAGAGGGTGTATTATTTTATGTTTATACAGATTTAGTTCTGGTAGCTTTTCCTTCACTCCTCTTTGGGGGTTGATTCTCTTCATTTGTTTCTGCAGGTTTGTTGTTGTCAATGGTTTTAGATTTGACAAACTTGATGGATTCTTTGTTGCTTGGCTGACTAGTACTTGATCCCTCTTCATAACCCAAAAATTTTTTCAGCTTTGAATTCCTTTGTTGATTCAGAATGGAGGCTAATCCTTCTGAGGCTTTAATACTTGTCAGATTTTGATGATATAAGACCTGAAATTTCTCTAGTTCTTTTCTGACAGTCACTAATTCAACTTCCAATTTTTCACCTTTTGTTTCTTCTTCCTTCAATTGTTGTTTGAGGATTTCTTCAATCTTATTAGCTTCTTATAACTTAACCTTCAACAGAGCAATTTATTCAGATGGTTCATTGCATGTTTTCTCATACCTAAGAAGTAACTATTTTTGTTTTCTTTTCTTTTCTCCGAGTCTATCAATCTCTTCCATGGCACTACCAAGTTCTTCTTCAAGATATACTACTGCTTCATAATCAATGAACTCACTTCCTGTATCTGCAGTGTTTAGATATTCTAAATATATTAGCATGATATCATTTATTTTATATTCAATAGAAGTGTCATTTCTTTCATCATCTGAGGGATCATCATCATTGTTTACACAAAGTCTTTTCTTATTAAAATTATTCTCTTTATAGACCTTCTTGTGTTCGTGCTTCTCTTCATCGTCATATGTCTAATCCTTTCTTTTGTGAGGACACTTAGATGAAAAATGACCTATATTACCACAATTGAAACATTTGAAGGGAAATTTACCTTTGTATTTTCCTAATCCTTTCTTTAGTCTTCTCACCAAATTTGCTTCAATCTCATCTATATCGGAGTCTGTGTTTTTCTCTACTTTAAAAGATGCCTCTCTTGTAGTGGATTTACCTTTGGTGATTCTCATTTCATAAGCAGTTAGGGTTCTAAGAAGTTGATCTAGTGTCAACGTTTTGAGATCATCTATTTCCTCTATAGCAGAGACCTTTGAGTTAAATCTATCAGGAAGAGATCTTAATATTTTCTGGACTAGAAATGATTCATCCATCACTTCACCTAGGCATTTCACAGTGTTGACATGTTCTTCTATATGTAAGAAGTACTTACTAATAGTTTCGTCTTCATCCATCTTTAACTTCTCAAATTTCAGTATGTGAGTCTGAAGTTTTTCATCTTTCACCTTTTCATTACCTTCATAACTATGTATCAACTTGTACCACATAACTTTTTCTTAATCACAGTGCATGACTTTGAAAAAATTGGATTCAACAAGTCCACTAAGGATGGCATTCATTTATTTTGTATTAAATCTAAACTCCATCTTATCATCTTTTGAGGCCAAAACTACATGCTTCACATATCTCGTTTCAATGACATCCCAAACATCAGCACCCAAAGACATTAAATGTGTTCTCATTCTTGTTTTCCAAAAGGCAAAGTTTGTTCCATCAAATAGAGGGGGTCTATTAGTTGAACTTCCATCATGACTAGTCATGTTCAATATTATGGATCTACTTTTAATCAAAGGGATCGGATCAGATACCAATTGTTGGAAATATAATTGAGAGGAGGGGGCGAATCAATTATGTATATAAGCTTGAAACTTTTCCTGTTATTTTCTAATTCTTTCTAGATTATTATTTAATGTTTTGTTGATAACTTAACATCTGTAGATATACAATATTTGATCAATCACACAGAATACATAGGGACACTAATTTTCATGAGGAAACCCATAAGGGTGAAAACCTCTTCTTCTTAGGATGTCAATCAAGCTCCAACTTTCATGTACATCACATTCTTTGAGCTCCAAATCAAATATCAGGCTACAACCTCTAATAGGAAGCTATAGTTTGCAGAGAGAACCAACTCTTAGAATTATCTAACACCAACTAGATGGAAGCACCAATTCCCAGGTTTCTCTAGCACCCACTAGATGGAAGCACCAACTCCCAAAATATCTTCTAGAAAAAAATAGAATCTAGAGGATTGCAATCCTCCCTAGCACCACCCTACAACCTTGATTGAATCTTAAAAAAATTTACTTACTTGCTCTACCTCTGGTATGGTCTGTTACAGATCCATGTCTCCTATGACTTCTTCAACTTCTATTCTTTGTTCTGCTTTTGCATTGTTCTTCTTCTATGCTCTTCTCTTCTTTCTTCTGTGCTCAACACTACCTCATGTGCATATTATCTTTTTCCTTTTATACTCTATGTTTCCTATGCATGCTCTTCACCACAGCATGGATATACCCTTCCGGTTATGCACTCTGTCTAATCCTACCCACATGCATCACTTTCGGAAAAACTCACTATCTTATCTATTCTGCATGACTTTCTCACATCGAGTCCTCTTCTTGATCATCATTCCAACTCTGCATATTCTCTGGTGGTTATCCTAAATCTGTTCATCATCAATGGTCGTTATCCAAAGATTCTTTGTTGTCTCTGTCAGTCACAACTCTTTGTCTTCTTTATCAGTTATAGCTAGTCACTTTTGGCTTCTTTGGATTCTAAGCCCCTTCCTTCATGTGACCTTTAGCTATGACCTGGGGCCAAGCACTTTGGGACTTTTCATTTCGGGTATTTGGATGTGAGTCAAACCTTACTTTCCCGACTTTCAAACTCCTGAAATTTGAACTAGCGCCTAGCGAGAACTAGCTCTGTTCTCGATATGACCTTGGGTGATGAACTCATCTGACGATGTGATTGTGGACGCATCCAAAGGTGGTTTAAAACAAACTACATTTCTCCCTGCAACTTACCTTGAGCCTCCACATGTCCTTTCTCCAAAACCGTGGTTTCTATTGTAGCCTGCCCTAAAATCATTAATGTTCATGCAACTTCAATCCCTGCAATGCAATGGGACTGATGATCTCCCAATATTGACGTTTCTCCTGAACTAACGATTCAGATCTGTCCTTTCAAGTTATATGGATCAACGAATGTGATTGATTTCATGTTTTGGGCTTCAGGAGTTTCAACTCTCAAACCCTGCTTTCCTCCGTACGTCAATCTTCCGGAGTTGAAAATCCACTGACACGTGTCCATCTTGTATTAATGGTCGAGGTCTCCTTTGGGTCTCCAGACTTCAGATATTTCAAATATCAACTTACCATTTCTTCTGATTGGATATCTTCTAAAATGGAAGATCTACTAACATCTGTCCTCTTTAATCCAATGACTATCCTCCACTCTGGGACTTCTCCCTTCAACATTCTCACATTTCAGTTTCTCCTCACTCAGCTTCCCTCCGAGCGTTTTACCCGTAGCTTGCGATCTAGTGACACCTATCATCTCATAGATTGATAGATCCCAACTTCTTCATCTATTCGGCCTTCGGTGTTTTCAAACCTTTATGCTTCGCATTTTCCCAGAGTATTTCCATCCAAATTCATAATCTTCTGACACGTACCCCTCCTAGAAATCAATGACCAGGGTCTTCTTCAAGTCTTCGTCATTCAGGACTTTGGGACTTTAGTCTAATCGATGGTGGTAAAACTCCCAAAGTAGAAACTCCCACGTGGCACAACCTGAGTAGTTGCCACGTGTTAGTCAGATTCGTGATTTGCACATACCTAAAATGTCAATTCAACTTGAGAATTTTCATTATCTAATTACACCATGTGTCCTTGCTGACGTGGATCTCCTCATGTGACACATGTTCTTCTCCTAGATCTAACGGTTGTCCTGACCCCTGAAATATATATTAGATTGATGGATGAGAGCGACTTCGGACCTTAGTCCTTCGGGACTTTGGGACCTTTTGTTTCCTTTCTGACCATAAACTCCTGAAGTGATTCGCTCAAAAGTTGTGGATTGTGTGCCACCTATCATTCTTGACGATGGATGGTCCCTTCTTACTTCAATACTTCAGTAATTTGACAAGTCTTCTCTCCTACGCTCATCCAAAGGCTTAAACTTTATGCATTTATCTTTGGATCCAACAGATGTTGACCCTCGATGCTCAGATCCAACGGATCACATCTGTACTTTTCCTATGTGCTTCCTCTAGTCACTAGAAGCTGATCTAACTGTCATTGCATTTTCTCCAGATCCGATGGTCCTTATTCATTTTGGATTTCAGGCTTTGGGTAATTCGAATTTCAAGTTGCCAATTCTTCCGAAGTGAGATTCCTCGAACAGTAATCTCCTCACAATTTTTGACCTGAATAAAATGTTGTTCATGGATCATGTTCTTATATTGATGGCTCATTCTATCTTTGATGTTTCTCTTCTAGATTATCATGTCCTTCCACTTAGAATGATCCAACGATTTTCGGGTATTCAGGATTGGTGATCCAATGACCACTTTCATTCTTCATCCTGAGATTTCTCTCCTTCTACTCCACCTTTTGTTCTTGCCATCAATAACAAGCACACTCTTCCTGTAAACATGCCAACACCCCTTCCTCTAAATCTTTCTCTGTACTCCCCCTCTTGGTCGACCTATCCTTTCCTATCACACTCTCAAACACTCCCTCTGTACCCCCCTTCTCTCTTTAACTCTTTCATCTATCTCTCCCTCTCTCTCTCTCATTGTATCCCCCTCCCTCTCTCTCCCACACACTCCCCCCCTTTATCTATTTTCCTCTATCTACTCCCCTTCCCTCTCTCTCCCCGCCTTCCTCTCACTCTCCCTATATCTACACTGCCCTCTTTGTCTCCCTCGTCCTCACTCACACACACACTCTCTATCTTCCTCTCTCCTCCTCTCACACTCTCACACACTCTCTTTGTATTTCTCTCTCTACGTTTCAAACTTTCACACAATCTGTCTCTACCCCCTCTCTCTCTTCTCCTCCCT
>JZKD02S0928893.1:143401-155116 GCA_000966675.3 Picea glauca
CAGCTTATAAAAGGAGAGGAATTCTCATGGAGAAAGTTAGCTTGAGATTGGATGGGGTTCATGGTTCATGGTGATGGTTCTTTGGCTTGGAATTATTGGCTTGGTTAGAGTGGCTCTGAGATTTGATTTGTTAAGATAGATTGTGAGTAGCTATCAGATCTATGGTTTCAAAATATTTGGAGCAATAAGTGTGTGGGGAACAAAGAACAGTTGGAAGGGACCTTACGACATCAAGGCAAAAGGTTGTAATCTCTTTTTCATATTTAATAATACAGTAATATATTTCTTTCCCATAAAGTGAGATCTACTTTATTACATAATTCCTTGATCATATATATAGATTAGCTATTGGATATATTATTTTCTTTCACTTTGGTTGGTTTGTGCTGTTTTGATTTTGACCGCACAAGAGCGCTGGAGCGAAGCAAGGAACAACAGAGTCTGAGGAAGCGATTACAAGGTACATRTATTTTTCTCACTTCCAATTTAATTCAATAGTTAGATCTAGGGAAAGCGGTATATTCTGTCCTGTTTTGTTCCAGATCCAGGTGGATCTTGGGGAGATTGGTTAGTGTCCGCACCTACGAATTTATCCATAAACAGGTAGAGTTCTCGAATCCATTTAAGGTTTGCACCGAAGGGTTCGTGTTAAGAAATCCCCAAAGAGAAGAAATCGACGGCCGAGATCCATCGAAGGAACTCGCGAAAGACCGTCAATCGTTAGATCCTGAGGAGATGCACATGGTTTAAGTGTTATCATGCACAGAAGGAGCTAGGGCTCATCAAGATTCGACTCATCGGAGAATCAGAGTCTCCAGAGGCAAAGAAATCACGTAGGAAGAAATCGCGACCCGTGATTTCTCGAGAAGATTTGAGCTGTTGATCTCGGCAAGAACACGTGTCAAGGAGCAAGGAGCGATCGGGGTCCAGCCCATTGGAGGTTTGGGGTTTCCCATGACAAGGAACTTGAGTAAGTTGAATTCGCAATTTCGCAATACCCGAGAGTGCGACGAGGAGGAGTTGACATGGAGGAGAGCGCCCGCACGTGCATCGGGGTTCGACATTTTGGATTTCTCGGTGACGAGAGACTCACGACCAGAGAAGTTGCGATATCCTGAAACGCGACGACCACGCAGTTGATGTGTTGAGTGGAGAACATGTGTCCGCCTACCGGAGTTTGGGTATTGCAAGGTCACGTGAACTTTGATCATGGAAATCGCGATATCCTGATACGCGATTTCCCGACAAGGTTAAGGCCGCAGTGGAGGAAAGGTGTCAAAAGGTCAAGTGTGACCACGAGTCGACACCAGGTGGCATCGGGAGTCAGGGATTCATGCGAATAGTGACTCACAACAGTGTGAGTGCCAATTTTCCGATCAGGAAAATTCCCGATAAGAAGCAGGAGGCCGTGGAGAAATACTCATCGGGTTTCGGGGATCTATGAGACCCCATCCCGTGTATTAAGGACTTGCGATCTAGCGAGGTCCAATTTCCCGATTTCAAGGAGGGAGGTCATAAAGAGTGTCTGTGGGTATTGAGAACTCCCGATAAGGAGTTGAAGAGCATTTTAACTCTTCGGGCCAGTGAAGAAGAAGGTCCTAGTGGGAGCAGGCGTGCCCTGGTGGTGCATTTGCGTCAGAGTGGTATCAGAGCAGATTCCTTGTCTTTATATTTCAGGCAAGATGTGAGAAGAAGAGAAGGAGCTTCTTGATACACATTAGAGTGGTATCTGAGAAAATCTCTTTGTTTTCTGTAGCAGGGAATGAAGGAAAATTTCACCATGCCATCGAGAAGAGAAATACAATCACCTGATCCAGAGGATAGGGGAAATCCAAGAGGAAGAGGAAGGTAAGCATAGAATACAGAAATGGAGAGACAAATACGCGATCTCAGAGTGAGATTAGAAGACATGGAAGTAGCGCAGAGACGCACAGCCAGTTCTGGAGATCTAAGTGACTCCGAAGGTGAAGTTGAAGCCGACCAACAAGGAGAAGTTGCAGCCGAAGATGAAGCCAATGAGAGGTTAATTAAAGCTATCACCCGGATGAGTTCAAAAATGAAGAGGGACATTCCAGCTTATGAAGGGAGTCTGGATGCAGAAGAGCTTCTGGATTGGATAAGATCTCTTGACACTTACTTCGATTATGAGGATATCGAAGAAGATAAAAAGGTCAGGCATGCTGTCACAAAATTGAAGGGACACGCAACATTATGGTGGGACAAAATTCAAGTAGACAGGCGTTCCAAAGGCAAGCAAAAGATCAAAAGTTGGGATCAAATGATTGTGAAGATGAAGGCAAAATTCATCCCAAGGGATTATCAAATCACACTATTCAGGAGAATGCAGAACCTGAGACAGAAACTGATGATAGTAAAAGAGTATACCGAGGAATTCTATAAGCTCAATATCAGAGCAGGTCATCGGGAGAGCGATGATGAAAAAGTTGTCAGGTATATGAATGGCTTAAGATACGATATCCAGGATGAGATGAGTATGACAACCATAAGAACAGTGGAGGATGTGTATCAGATGGCGTTGAAAGCTGAAGAGAAGTTGAGTTGTAAGCCAACACAGCGAGGTCGAGGTAGGAGCCAATCAAAGAGTAAGTCAGTTGCCCAAGATAGGTTCCAAAAATACAAGGACGACTGGAAAAAGCCTCAGACTAGGACAGAAAGAGGTGGAAGTTCACAGCGAGGCCAGTACGCTGAACAGCGAAGGAAACAGACAAAACAGAGTGGAGGATACGCTGATAATAACACATTTCTTCGTACCAGAGGTAGAGGAAGAGGCCGAGGTGGATTCATCACATGCTACACCTGTGGAAAGAATGGACACAAGGCAGTTGACTATCCAGATAGGAAGAAGGATGGAGGAGAATCTCACATCACCGAGGCACAGAGGTGAGATGATGAAGAAGAAGACGTAGAAAATGGAAGGTCGTTGATGATGTGTAAGGTTCTCTTAACACCCGAGAAGGAGGTGGAAGACACAGCTCAAAGAAATAGACTTTTCAGAACCACATGCAAGACCAAAGACAGGAAGTGCAAGGTCATTGTGGACAGTGGAAGCACCGACAATCTCGTTTCAACCGAGATGGTGAAGAAACTAGAGCTGGAGACAAGTGATCACCCGAGTCCATGTAAAGTCTCATGGCTACAGAAGGGACATCAGGTAAGTGTCACCAAATAGTGCTTAGTTGACATCAAGATAGGAGGATATAATGATAAAATACTCTGTGATGTTATTCCTATGGATGTATGTCATTTATTGCTAGGCAGACCATGGCAATATGACAGGAACATAATTCATGATGGGAAAATGAATACATATACTCTAGATAAAAATGGGAGAACACATATGTTACTTCCGATAAAAGATAAGGAGGTGAAACCGGAAGTGAACAACAGGGTACTTCTCATGAGTGGGAAAGAACTTCTGGCAGAAGTAAAGAAGAAGGAAGATCCACAATTCTTTGTGGTCAGGGAACCAAGGATTGTCTTGACCAGCACAAGAGTGGATGATTTGCTGGAAGAAATTCAGGAACTGCTGGAGGAGTTTGTTGACATAGTGGTGGACGAATTACCTCATTCGTTACCGCCGATGAGGAGTGTGATTCATCACATAGACCTCATACCAAGAGCCATTTTACCAAACAAAGCTGCGTACAGGTTGACGTCGTAGGAAAATGAAGAAGTTAAAAGGGAGGTACAGGAACTATTGGATAAAGGACTGATCAGGGAAAGTTTAAGTCTGTGTGTTGTTCCAACGGTACTGAGTCCAAAGAAAGATGGAGGTTGGAGAATGTGCACTGATTCCAGAGCCATTAAAAAGATAACCATCAGGTACAGGTTTCCATTGCCACAAATGGATGACTTGATGGACTGTTTAAGTGGAGCCAATTTTTTTTCAAAAGTTGATTTGAAAAGCGGATACCATCAGATTCGCATGAGGGAAGGCGGTGAGTGGAAGACAACCTTCAAAACCAACGAAGGGTTATATGAATGGCTAGTCATGTCGTTTGGCTTGACGAATGCACCGAGTACATTCATGAGGCTGATGAATGAAGTGATGAAGGAATTCATTGGTAAGTTTGTCATTGTTTATTTAGATGACATATTGATTTTCAGCAAAATGAAAGAAGAACATCTGAAGCATTTAGATGTAGTAATGAGGAAGCTACAGCAAGAGAAGATGTTGATCAACATGAGGAAATATTCATTTATGAAGACATAACTCATTTACTTGGGGTTTGTCATATCGAAAAATGAATTGAAGATGGATCCAAGTAAAGTGGAGGTAATTAAGAAGTGGCCATCACCAAGGAATATTTTCGAGGTGAGAAGTTTCCATGGATTCGCTAGTTTCTACCAAAAATTCATCAGGAATTTCAGTGGAATTAGTGCAGTGATGACGGAAACAGTCAAGAAAATACATAAATATTTTCATTGGATTGAAGAGGTAGAGAAGAGATTCAATCTGTTGAAGCGGAAGATCACAGAGCAACTAGTTTTGGTGTTGCCAGATTTCCTGAAGACATTTCAGGTGAAATGTGATGCAAGTGGATTTGCCATAAGAGAGGTATTGAGCCAGGAGGATAGACCAATTGCATATTTCAGTGAGAAGCTGGATGAGGCAAAAGTAAAATACTCCACATATGACAAATAATTTTATGCTATCATACAGGCATTGAAGAAGTGGAAGCACTATTTGATTCCAAAAGAATTTGTTCTGTATAGTGATAACCATGCATTGCAGTTTGTAACTCAGCAGGAAAAGTTGAATTAGAAACATGATAAATGGGTAGAGTATATGCAAAATTTTACATTTGTAATTAAACACATTTCAGGTATTGCTAACAAAGTGGTTGATGCTTTGAGCAGGAAGTGTTTGTTGATGCAGGAGTTCCGAGTCAAAACATTGGGTTTTGAGAATCTTAGGGACATGTATGCAGGTGATGCAGATTTTGCAGAGGCATATGAGGCAACTGAGAATATAGTTCTCAGAGATAGAATCCCATGGATGGATTACATGATCCAAAATGGACTGTTATTTAGAGGAAATCAGTTATGCATCCTGAATTGCTCCATGAGGGAGAATCTGCTAAAAGAGAAGCATAGTGGTTGATTAGCAGGGTATTTTGGCCATGAAAAGACATTTGCAAAGCTTAGCGAAGCATACTTTTGGCCAGGAATATGGTTGAATGTCAAGAAGTTTGTTGAAAGGTGCATAATTTGCCAGCATTCAAAGGGCAGGAAGCAGAATGCGGGATTCTATCAACCGTTACCCATACCCGAGAGGCCATGGGATGAAGTCAGCATGGATTTTGCATTGGGATTACCGAGGACGCAAAGAGGACATGATTTGATCTTTGTGGTGGTTGATAGGTTTTCCAAAATGGCAAATTTTATCCCATGCCAGAATACTAGCGATGCGACTCATATCGCAAATTTGTTTTTCAAGGAGATCGTTAGACTTCATGGTTTACCCAGAAGCATAGTATCGGACAGGGATACGAAATTTATTAGACATTTCTGGAGGAAACTCTGGAAGAAAATGGGGACTAACTTAATGTTTAGTTCTGCCTATCATCATCAGATGGATGGGAAAACAGAGGTGGTAAATAGAAGTCTGGGATATTTATTAAGAAGCTTGGTGATAGAGCGCCATAGCAGCTGGGACAATGTGTTGCCACAGGCAGAGTTTACTTACAACAGTTCAGTGAACAGGAGCATAGGCAAAAGTCCATTTGTAATTGTATATGGAAGACAACCAAGAGGAGTATCGGAACTGAGGGATTTAGAGCAGATAATGACTAAAAGTGCAAGCGCTGAAGAATTCACAGAGGCGATGGAAGAACTTCACAACAGGGTGAAGGAGCAATTGTTGCAATCAAACCAGAAATATAAGCGCAGAGCAGATCAACATCGGAGACAACTTTAGTTTGAGGTTGGTGATTTAGTTCTGGCACATTTGAGGAAGGAAATTTTCCCAAGGGGAACATACAACAAGATGAAAATGAATAAAATTGGGCCATGTTGAGTCCTAAAGAAATTAGGAGAAAATGCTTATGAGATTGAATTGCCGGATGAGATCGGAATATCTTTGAAATTCAATGTCTTAGACTTATATCCATATAAGTCTAAAGAAGAAGGAGCTGGGAGTGATGAATAGCTGGAAATCTAGTGGCAGAAGTAGATGCCGATTGAAGAAAACCCACAGATGGAGCGTATACTTGACAAAAGGGTGAGCAAAAAGACAAGGCGAAAGCAGTATTTTGAGTATCTGGTCAAATGGAAGAATCATCCTGTGGAATATGCCATCTGGGAGACGGAAGAGGAAATTCAAAAGCATGGGCAGACCATGCAGGAGCTCATGGACAGGAGCCCATGAAATCTTTCAAACAAGGGAGTAGGATGCAGGAGCATCACAAATTACCAAAGAAAGCGTGGAGCCAGCGCATGTGTTTTTAACACATGATATATTGCTTTGAAAACTTTTTAGAATGAAGCGCTAAACCTTCAAGGAACCATTTATGAAGGAGTTCCTTTTGTATATTGTATCAAACCTCGAGCCATACTCTCTTCTCTGAAGTAGATAGGAGGCATTTAATAGATTTAATCCTGGTAGATAGGATTTTATTTCTAGATTAGACAGTTTAGATATTTGAGAGGGAAAATAGATATAGACACCCTCCTTTGTACATTGTAACATAAGTCTGAGCATTATTGAGGAACAACATTTAGGAGAGAAGAGCAATCAGAGAAATTTTTGAAGAACACCCATGTACATGCGTTTGAATTAATAGAAGACAGTTCTGATTCAAATTCATGGCTTGTGTTTTTTTCTCTGTGTAGATTGTCTATGTGCTCATGAATTTTTTCTTTCTGGTTATGCATTTTCTTTGTATATGTTGTGCATGTGATATCATGTCTCAACTTGAAGTCTGAGAAGGGAGAAAATAAGTTTCAATTGTTTCTCTATCTGAGCCAGGAGATTCCTACAAGGTGTGCAGTGGAATTCATCCGCAAGGAGTGCGTTGATGAAGGCTCGATAGTTTAACTTTTGTTCTTATTTGCACAGAAGTGGAAATAGGTTGTTGAATCCATGCAAGGAGTGCACAGGATGAAGAAGAAGAAGTCTCTATTGTTAATCTGAGTAGAAGAAGTCAAAGACTGCTGTTGCAGGAAGTGCACAGAGTCAAAAGAAGGTCGAGCACTTGAAGTGTTGTAAGGTTTCCACAAAGGGTACGCGCAAAGAGATCTCTTTTCTAAGAGGTTGAAAAGCTGGAAGAAGCTCAGGAGGGGCAGAGTTCTTGAATCCATTGAAGGTTTTCACCGGAGGGTTCGTGTTAAGAAATCCCCAAAGAGAAGAAATCGATGACCGAGATCCGTGGAAGGAACTCGCGAAAGACCGTCAGTAGTTAGATCCTGAGGATATGTGCATGGTTTAAGTGTTAGCGTGCAGGGAAGGAGCTAGGGCTCATTGAGATTCGGCTCATCGGAGTCTCTAGAGGCATAGAACTCACGTAGGAAGAAATCGTGACCAGCGATTTCCCGAGAAGATTTGAGCCGTTGATCTCGGCAGGAACACATGTCAAGGAGCAAGGAGCGATTGGGGTCTATCCCATCGGAGGTTCAGGGTTTCCTGTGACAAGGAACTTGTGTAAGTTGAATTCACAATTTTGCGATACCCAATGGTGTGATGAGGAGGAGGTGACGTGGAGGAGAGCGCCTGCACGTGCATCGAGGTTCGACATTTCGAAGTTCTCGGTGACAAGAGACTCATGACCAGAGAAGTTGAGATATCCCGAAACATGACGACCACGTAGTTGACGTGTTGAGTGGAGAACAGGTGTCCGTCTACTGGAGTTCGGGTATTGGAAGGTTCTGTGAACTTTGATAATGGAAATCGCGATATCCCGATACGCGATTTCCCAACAAGGTTAAGGCCGCAGTGGAGGACAGGTGTCGGAAGGTCGAGCCTGATTGTGAGTCGATGCCAGGTGGCATTGGGAGTTGGGGATTCATGCGAACAATGACTCACAACAACATGAGTGTCGATTTCTCGATCAGGCAAATTCCTGATAAGAAGCAGGAAGCCGTGGAGAAATACTCATCGGGTTTCGGGGGTCTATGAGACCCCATCCCGTGGATTAAGGACTCATGATCTAGTGAGGTCCGATTTCCTGATTTCAAAGAGGGAGGTCATAAAGAGCATCTATGGGTATTGAGAACTCCTGATAAGGAGTTGAAGAGCATTTTAACTCTTCGGGCCAGTGAAGAAGAAGGTCCTGGTGGGAGCAGGTGTGCCCTGGTGGCGCGTTTTCATCACTTCACTTACCTTGCCTTGCCTTACCTTTCCTTTCCTTTCCTTCCCTTGTATTTCATTTCCTTTAATATTCTTTCCATGCCTTGTCTTTCCATGACTTTCCTTGCCTTCTATTTTCTTTTTTTTTCTTGTCCTGGAATTCCTTTCCTTTCCTTGTCTTCCCATTCCTTTCCCTTCCTTTCCTTTTCTTTCCCTGCTTGCCTAGCCTTTCCTTGACTTTCCCTACCTTGGCTTCACTTGGATTGGATTGGATTGACTTGCCTTTACTTTATTAGATTTTCCTTACCATGCCTTGACTTACCTTTCCTTATATTTCCATTCCTTTCCTTTCCTTTCCTTGCCTTTCCTAGCGTTTCTGTCCTTTCCTTGTCTTTCCTTGCCTTGTATTTATTTTCCTCTCCTTTCATTTCCTTATATTTCCTGTAATTTTTCCCTAAATTTTCCACAATTTTCTTTTTCTTAGGGACATTAAACTTAATTACCATGTCCAATCCATGTCAGACCTTTCTTGCTCCATTATAAGGTGATTAAATATTTCTTTCGTTCCACCATTTATATTTACCAAATTCTTTATAAATGGTGATTAAAAGACTTTATCTAAATTTAATCTCAAGGGAGGTGGATATATTTGAATTCATAAACAATAGACTCTTTGCAAATATATAAACATTTATATCTATCCTTGCCATAGAATATACTTCTGGCCTCAACAAAAATATTTATATACACCACCATAATTTATACTTCTGATCGTGCAAGTAAGGCATACTATGGAAAGGGTATCAATGTATGAACATCCTTAAATTATGAAGTGATAAATTAATTCCCTTGGGTCTAGGTGACAAATACTTAATGAACAAATTATTATCAATATAAGAACAAGTACGTGCAAGTGTTATGAATTGAAAGGCGGTAACTAAAGGGTCGGTTATATATTACTCACTCATGCTTAACTCTCATTCCCATACAGACTAACTTTGGCATAAGGTTTTTCCTTTTTAACAGATTCGATGAACGTAAAAGAACTCCAACTAAACTAGAGGTAAGTACTAAAACGATAGTTCAGACTGTATCTCATTACAATTTTTTTGTGGTCTGAGGCGGGATTATCATAGATATGATCGTAATTGTGTAATGAACTCTGCCAAAGCATTTAAGGCATTTTGTAACACACCTCTTCAGGACCATCGCGTGTTTTAATGTGCCCCTTTGAAATTTTTCCACCTTGCCCTAACCACGGTGCTTAGGTACATATCGTCACTAATCTCCATTGGACTAGAAGAAAGGGTTTTCCTAAGGCTACTGTTTCATTCTTGATGTTGGCTTTGTGTGTCCTGCGACTATGCTCGAGGTTACCCTGGTTATCAATTCTTTCTCAGTGTATTTCCAATGCTTATGATGTTGGCTCCTTCTGGTGGAAATACATGTGGCAAACCACTACCACCGGGTACCACCTTAAGCGAGGTAAAAGCTTCGGATTTATAAATTTGAAAAACCTCTATGTTATAATAATTTTTTTGTTTATAGAAGGTAGTCCTTTATCTGAGCCCTTCAAAGATAATGTCCCTTTGACAATGCATAATTTTTTTTCCTGGTATTGATTGTATATTGTCTGAGTTTTCTTGGGTTATCCACTTTAGTGGAATAATTGGACTCTTTGACCATATGGGAGGCCAATTTCCTTATGTTGCTCTTAAATTTGAGTCTTCCTTTCAGTTACATTCATGTGAAGAAAAATCGTAAATCTCTGTAGAAGTTTCGATCTATTTAAGTTTCCTGTGGTACATCTCTCGGTGCTTACCCAGGGTTTTCATTTGTTTAGAAAAAAAGGGCATAAGGCATCTTCTCTATAACCCTATCTACCATAAGAACATAGTGTCCTCTTTGCATAACTAATCCTATGCTACTTCGACCTGTAACATTCTCTTCATGTTCCCAATGACTCCACGAAGCAAGGGTTGAAGTTAAGAGATAAATATCTATGATGAAGTTATCCTTCATAAACCCACACTCCAGACACATTTTAATGAGTCATTTTCTAGAGGGTTATAAGTATGATCTGTGTATTACAACTACTATTATTATTCTGCAACGCATATAAAAATATAAGTAAGAAATTACAATTTTCCAGCCTCTTGTTGTATATATTTAACCCAAAGTTCTTGAATATGGTCGAGGCGTTACTCTTGCATGTGGTCTGGAAGTCTTGGATGTCTAAATCTGTTTTGTTATTATTTTAAATTTGTTTTAAGGGAAGATATCCCATTTTCTTAGAATTTTATTCGCGACTTCATTTTGTTTGCTTTCGAACCAAATTAAAATTAGTTAGGAAATCTTATTAGTGTATAGTCCTTATTAGTTACTCTTGTTTAGCAAATAATTATTCACTTCTTTTCTAAAAATGAATGATTCAAACTTTGTTTGCTACAATTTAATTATGGGGCCATGTTTAACTGCGAGGGTACCCATAAGGAGACTCTTATCCCTCTCCACCCTTTCGAGTCTGTGAAGAATTTTCCATGGATACAAGGAGGAAGGAGGACATTTACCTCTAAAATCCATTAGCTAAGTATAGTCTGAAAAATTCATTTGCATTATAAATTTTTTTAGTTATTTTATTTCGTTAATTTATGCTAATAAAATTTCTTTGTCTCTCTATAGGATTTGGGCACCTTTGACATCTTCGGATTCTAGGACATCGATTGGTGCAAGAGGTATTTGGGTTCCCTTTTACCATGCTCTTACACAAAAATAGTATGCCAGGTTCTATCAAATGAGATAATTCAGTCCTAGCATGCAGTTATCCTGGGAAGCAACTGTACTAGACTCCTATGAAGATGGTTATTTCTACATTCCTTCTTCTTTGAGGGACAAAAGGGTCAATCCCCTTACTGTGACATGGTTGAAATATTTACCACTTCAAAAGCTTTGTTTTTGTATAATAGATGTGCTTTTACTCAGGACTCTATATTTGGGTATTAAGATATATTTGTGTATTGAAGCTTTACTCTACATCTCCTCTCAGGATTACGTTGATATTATAAAACAATTCAAACCATTTACTCAGGTTATTCATGTAGCTACAAAATTTACAGACTTAGTTATATGCTTATGAAATTTGTATGTCTCTGGATTATTTGTCCTTTACAAAACTTTTGTTTCTGCATTATTTTATATCAGAACAGAGAAATTTGTTGGTGAATAACTGAATCTGTACCAACTCGTTCTAAAATAGAAATTGTAAATAGGGAATACGTATTCAGTTTTTCTCATGTATCTAGCATCAAAAACTTTATGGGATAAGTCTGTACATGTTTATTGTCACTATAATTCATGTTGTACGGTTGCCAACTATAATACATATATACATAAATATGTTTATTTAT
>JZKD02S0928893.1:155166-172712 GCA_000966675.3 Picea glauca
ATGTCATACATAACATTTCGTTTTGATTTTGGTTTAATAGGTACATGAATGGAAATCTCAATTAAGTACTATGGATTTGTGTATAGTTACCTACAGACATATAATCCTACACATATATTTCTATACAATTCAGTTCCATTCACATTGCACACATAGATATTTTACTCATTAAATATGATTACATTGTGAGGGTTTGTCCTACAGTTTTATCTCATTACAACAAAAATCTAATCTACAAAACTATTCTTCTAGAAGTTAGCCAAATATATTCTTCAGCTAGTATATCCAATGAGAACAACATTCACCCAGAAATCTAATCCAACAGAGATAATCCATTCATAATTATTTTAGAGGCATTATGTAAGTCCTTAAGTTCAACAACATTTAACCAGATTTTCATCCATAGCAATACTTCTATCTAGAATCAAACATATGCATTCTATCAGTTATTAAACCATATAACATTCAACCAGAGAAAAGAGTAGGATGACATATCTGAACAGTTGTCGAATAACAAATGGAACAACCATGTTCCTCCCAACCTTAGAACAGAACATACAAATCACTTGTCCCGTTGTCCCCCTAGCCTGACCATGAATCCATAAGGGTGAACTCATAAATTCTACTCAGCAATAGTCCTACAGTTTTCAACAACTTCTCCTTGCGTCACACTCATAATACAGTGTTCATAACAACAAGAGAAAATTCCTTTCCTTAGCATACTAGGCAGTGTCCTGCCTCCTCCCATATGCTCTATATCCAAAGCCATTTTTGCCTAGGTCTTTTTCCCCCTTGGGAATTTTCATAGTTTTCCAAATCCCTAATTTTTAGGGGCTTTTAATGGCCAAATTATTGATTTTCCACTTGTCACATTCATCCTCGAGGTAGTTCCAACATGCTCCCCTCTCATGGAGTCATGGTCACCTGATTTTAACGCGGTTGTTCCATTTGTCCATCAACAATAATTATAAAATATTTTGTTTCATACAAGTGTCATAGTCAAATAGTTAGTTGGGTCAAATAATATCTCTTCCCAACAATCATAATCATCAATTACAACTAACTAAATTCTAAATTCGGAATTGCCATAGGTGGCAAAAATTTTCCAATTTCGAATTTACCAAAAACGAAAATAATTTCCTAAGAATTTTCAAACTTAAAAATAATTTATTTTTGGGGATGTTATATCCTTTCCCCCTTAAATAAAAGACTGTCCTCAGTGTTCGTTCCTTTCTTGGAAAAGTATTGGATGATATTTCCACAAATCCTCTTCCAACTCCCAAGTGGCCTCCTTAGGGATAAAGTGCATCAATTCCAGTTTTACCTGGGCGACGACTCTATTCTGAAATGCTATTTGTCTCTTGTCCAGAATGCGTAGAGGTTGCACTTGGAACTCTCCTTCTAGTTCCACCTGCACCAAGTTCCAATCGATCATATGAGCAGGGTCATGAACATAATTCTTTAACAAAGAAACATGAAATACATTATGAATTTTTAGATTGGCTGGAAGTGAAAGTTGTTATGCTACAGGCCCAATTCGAGCTAAGATTACGAAAGGCCCACAAAACCTGGGTTCCAACTTGGCACAGTTCCCTATATTTAGTGAACTTTTCTGAGATTTTTTTTTTAAATAGACATGGTCTCCCACTTGAAATTCCAAGTGTCTTCTTTTCTGGTCCACGTAACTTTTCTGTCTATCCTATGCCTCTTTTAAGTTATGTTATACTTTTCTTACCGTGCTGTCCATTTCCTGGAGAATATCTGGTCCTACGATGAGTCTGTCAACTGGGTTATCCTAGGTAATTGGATTCGTACACTTCCTTCTGTACAATACTTCGAAAGGGTTCATCTCAGCCGAAGTTTGGTACCCATTGTTGTATGCAAATTCTACCAAGTGCAGGTAGTCTTCCCACTTCCTTCGTTTTGTTCTTACGTACATGCAGATCATATCTTCTACGATTTGGTTCATTCATTAAGTATGCCCATCCGTTTGTGGATGATAATTCATGTTGAAATTCAAGTTAGTATTTAACCCTGGAAACAATTCTTTCCAAAAAGGAGATGTAAATTTTACGTCTCTATCTGAAATGACCATTTTACAAATACCATGCAGTCTAAAGGTTTCTTTTGTGAATATTTCAACGATGTTAATATCTTTAAAAGTAGACTTTATAGGAATAAAGTGTGCAGACTTACTAATTTTATCGATTGCCACCATAATTGAATCATTATGTTTTTGAGTTCTAGGCAAACCTGTAATAAAGTCCAGTGATATAGTCTCCCATTTCCATTTCGACACCGGTAAGGGTTGTAATAGGATGGCTGGATGTTTGTGTTTGGATTTTACCTGCTGACAATATTTACACTTAGCTAAGTATTATGTTGTTTCACCCTTCATATTAGGCCAATAAAATAACTTTCTTAGTGTTGTTATCGTTTTCTAGTATCCTGGATGACCAGAATATGGTTTCTTATGCACTTCATCCAAAAACTGTTAACTTTAACTCTGTCGAATATGGTATTTATATATATATTTTTAAATCATAGTAGACCATTTTTGTCCACACTCAGATCTGTTTTGTCTTAATTTTCTGTAGTGCTATAAAAATTTTCCATTGTTTTAGTGTAATTTTTGTCATTATTACCTGTAGTCTTTATCCTCTGTTCAAGATCGCTTCCTGCCATGCTAATGCTAATTTCAAACAACCCATGAACTCTTCTTCTCAACGCATTAACTACTTTGTTTTCCTTACCCTTGATATGTCTTACCTCAAAGTCAAATTTGCTCAAGAAGGCTAGGCATCTTGATTTCCTTGCATTAAGGTCTGGCTGACTAAGAAAAAATTTCACATCGTTGTTGTTAGTTAATAATAGAAACTACGCCCTTAGGGAATCACTAAATATTACTGCAGATTTATAGAGGGAAAGTCATTTTCTTTATAGAGCCATCAGGGATCGACCATTCCATGATGGCTCTTATTTTCTCTGTGTCGACGATAATTCCTTATGCATAAATTACATGTCCTAGGTATTGTATTTTCTTCCTATAAAATTCACACTTATCGAATTTAGCATATAGTTTGTGCTTCCTTAAAGTTTGCAGAACTATCCTTAAGTGTTCTTCGTGTTCTTCTTCTATTTTAGAATATACTAGAATCTTCTCAATAAATACCAACACAAACTTGTCCAAGTATTGACTGAAAATACTGTTCATTAAACAAATAAATGTGGTTGGTGCATTAGTGAGTCTGAAAGGTATGGAAACAAATTTGTAATGTCCATATCTCCTTCGAAAAGTTGTTTTACATATGTCCTAATCTTTTATCCTAACCTGGTAATATCCAGATCATAAATCCAATTTCATGAAAATCTTTGCCCCACCTACTTAATCGAACCGATCATTTATCCTGGGTAAGGGGTACTTGTTCTTAATTGTCATTTTGTTTAATTCTCTATAATTGATGCATAATATCAGAGTTTCGTCTTTATTTTCCACAAAGAGGACTGGTGCACCCCATGGTGAAACACTCGGTCTGATATATTCTTTGTCCAATAATTCCTGTAGTTGAATTTTTAGTTCTGTTAATTCCAACAAACTCATTCGGTAAGGTTCTTTTAAGATAGGGGATGAACCAAGTAGTAGGTCGATAGAAAAGTCTATCTCCCTCTATGGGGGTAATTTAGGTATCTCATCAACAAATACATCTCTGAAATCATGCAAACTGGAAAAATCCTCCAAGTTGGGTTTATTTTCTTTTTCTAACAGGTTTGTTACTTGGATGGCATAAACTTGAAAATCGTTTCTCATGCATTTATTGAATTTCATTGTTGAAATCTATCTAACTGAGACTGGTTTTTGTATACCTTGAGTTGTCCTAGCAGTGTCATTTTCATCTTTATACTTAAGTGATTTTTCATAACAATCTAGCACTTCTTCATGCCTTTCTAACCAATCCATTCTGAAATTACATCATAATATCCTAATGGTAGAATGTTCATATTTGTCTTTATGTTTTGACCACCTAAACTGAACTCATAATCAGAAATAAAGTCGACAACTTTTCTTTTTGTTCTTGTTGCTAGTTGTACCAGCCAAGATTTTGTGTGTCTTGTTTTCTTAAGTTTATTTAACTCCACTATACCAGGAGTGATATAACTTAATGTATCTCCAAGATCAATTAAAACAGAAATATGGGTGTTATTGATTTTACCTTCAATTTCTACCACAAAGGATTGGTGGTTAGCTTGTCGGTCATCCATGGCTACATTGATTCGATGTAATATTCTGCCTACATCCCCTGCTATAGAGGCTTCCTGTATATTGTGAACAATAGTTCTGGTTGTTGAAATCAAATGTGGACAATTCCTCCTTAGATGAGGTTATCCACATTCCAAACATTTTAATGGTTCACGACAACTATCCCCAAACTTCTTTATTCCCAGATTTACCAGTTTATCACCTCCTTGAGTGTTTGCATTGTTGGAGTGAAAATATTTCCTTGGAAATCTTTTTACTGTGCTCCGATAAGGAGTTGGCTAGTATCCTTTCTTCTACTGGTTCATTCAGTCTTGTTTCTTGTCTTTCCAAGCCTTGGGAAATTATGACCGTTGTTTGTATTGGTCGTAACAGATTAACGCATTCCTAAATACTTCACTCAAGGACTTGGGATTATAAAATTCGATTATCTCCTTGTAGGACCATGGTAAACAACTTAGGAACCGTTGGATTTTCACTTTATCCTCTCGGATATAAGGTATAAACCTTAGTAATTCGAGATTTTGTTTATTAGATCTTCCATAGCCATTTGACCAAGTCATAGCTCATAAAATTCTTTGGTTTTTCTTTCATAGTAACTTTCATATAGGTACTATTCCTTAAAGTATTTCTTAAATTCTAACCATTCCATCTGTTTCTCCTTTAGTCCCTTGGCCAATTTCAGGTCTTGCCACCAAATGTTGGCTTTTCCTTTCAGATTATAGATGGCCATTCTGATCTTCATATTACTGGAATAGTTGTATATCTGTAAATACTTCTTGATGTATAACAACCATGCATTATCTTCTTCCCCTATTATGGATTCCCCATGAAAGGTAGATGGTTTGATTTTTTAAATTCTCCCTCAAGGTGATCCACCTGTTTCCTTTTTTTGTCTTTTTTTTTTTATCTTCAGCTAGATGTGTACCTTCAGATGAGTTGTCCCCTTTCTCTGCTTCAAGAAAAGAATTATTGGAGACCCTTTTACTAACCTATTCTTCATGGTTATCATCCTTTGGGGTTTTCTTTCTCACTATACTTTGCAACAAGACTTCATTTATTTCCTACTGTTCCTGCTATTCCTTTTTCGGTTTCTCATTGTCTTCTTTGAAAACCTACAACTCAACAATGAGATTTCTCATAATTTCTAGAACTTCGGTAGGTGATCTTCCATCATTGTTCTATCTCTGATCTTCAGAAGGTCTTTGTCCAGGATTCTCCTCAAGTCTGATTTTTGCTTCATCCTGGGCTGCCATGATTAACACAGAACATAAAAGAGTTTTTTGTTTGTAACAATAATGTTTTGTTAGTTTTACATAGACAGAAATATGTGCTAAGTAATTATTTTGGCCCTATTTAAGGTCCAAGTTTTGTAACCTTTTCTCTAATACCATATGTGGTGTTTCCCTAAATTTTCCATGATTTTTTTTTTCTTAGGGTCATTAAACTTAATTACCGCATCCAATCCATGTCAGACCTTTGTTGCTCCATTATAAGGTGATTAAATATTGCTTTCTTTCCACCATTGATACTTACCAAATTCTTTATCAATGGTCATTAAAAGACTTTATCTAAACTTAATATCAAGGGAGGTGGATATCTTTAAATTCATAAACAATAGACTCTTTGCAAATATATAAACATGTATATCTATCCTTGCCATAGACTATACTTCTGGCCTCAACAAAACTATTTATATACATCACCATAATTTATACTTATGATCACACAAGGCATACTATGGGAAGGGTATCAACATATGAACATCCTTAAATTGTGAAGTGATAAATCAATTCCCTCGGGTGTAGGTGACAGATACTTAATGAACAAATTACTATAAATATGAAAACCAGTACGTGCAAGTGTTATGACTTGGAAGGCGATAACTAAAGGGTCGGTTATATATTACTCACTCATGTTTAACTTTTGTTCCCATCCGGACTAACTCTGGCATAAGGATTTTCCTTTTTAACATATTTGATGAACATAAAAGAACTCCAAATAAACTAGAGGCAAGGACTAAAATGATAGTTTAGACTATCTGTCATTACAATTTTTTTGTGGTATGAGGTGGGATTATCATAGATATGATCGTAATGGTGTAATGAACTCTGGGAAATCATTTAAGGCATTCTATAACGCACCTCCTCGGGACCATCATTTGTTTTAATGTGCCCCTTTGAAATTTCTCCACCTTTCCCTAACCACAGTGCTTAGGTACATATCGTCATTAATCGCCATTGGACTAGTAAATGGGGTTTTCCTGAGGCTATTATTTCTTTCTTGATGTTGGCTCTGTGTGTCCTGCGACTATGCTCAAGGTTACCTTGGTTAGCAATTATTTTTCTGTGTGTTTCCAATGTTTAGGATGTTGGATCATTCTGGTGGAAATACATTTGGAAGACCACTACCACCAGGTACCACCTTAAGCAAGTTAAGAGCTTCGAATTGATAAATTTGAAAACCCTTTATGTTATAATAAAATTTATGTGTATAGAAGGTATTCCTTTATCTTAGCCCTTCGAAGATAATGTCACTTCGACAATGCATAGTTTTGTTTCTTGGTATTGACTATATATTGTGTGAGTTTTCTTGGGTTATCTACCTTAGTGGAATAACTGGACTGTTCGACCGTATGGGAGGTGGATTACCTTATGTTGCTCTTAAATTTGAGTCTTCCTTTCAATTACAATAACGCAAAGAAAAATCGTAAAGCTCTGTAGAAGTTTCGATCTATTTAAGTTTCCTATGGTACATCTCCCGATGCTTTCCTGGGGTTTTCATTTGTTTAGAAAAAAAAGGCATAGGGTGTCTTCTCTGTAACCCTATATACCGTAATCATAGAGTGTCCTCTTTGCCTAACTAAGCCTGTGCTACTTCAACCTGTAACATGTTCTTCGTGTTCCCAATGACTCAATGAAGCAAGGGTTGAAGTTAAGAGATAAATCTCCATGATGAAGTTATCCTTAGTAAACCCACACTCTGGATACATTTTAATGAGTCATATTCTCTAGGGTTATAAGTATGATCTGTGTAATACAACTACTATTATTATTCTACAAACATTATAAAAATATAAGTATGAAATTACAAATTTTCAGCCTCTTGTTGTATATCTTTACCCAAAAGTTATCGAGTATGGACGAGGAGTTACCCTCGCCTGTGGTATGTCAGTATTGGATGTATAAATCTATTTTTTTATTATTTTAATTTTGTTTCAAGGGAAGATCTCCCATTTGCTCAGAATTTGATCGACGACTTCATTTCATTTACTTTTGAACCATATTAAAATTAGTTAGGAAATATTACTCTATGGTAAAAAGAGGCGACCCTATAGGTTGCATTTTGTAGTGTACAGTCCGTATTAGTTACTCTTGTTTAGCATATAATTATTCACTTCTTTTATGAAAATGAATGATTTAAGCTTTGTTTACTACAATCTAATGATGGGGCCCTGTTTAACTATGAGGGTACCCATTAGGAAACTCTTATCCCTCTCCACCCTTTCGAGTTTGCAGTGACTTTTCCATGAATACAAGAAGGAAGGACGACATTTGCTTCTAAAATCCATCAGCTAAGTATAGTCTGAAAAATTCATTTGCGTTATAAATTTTACAGTTATTTTATTTCGTTAATTGATACTAATAAAATTTCTTGGTCTCTCTACAAGATCTGGGTGCCTTCAAAATCTTTGGATTCCAGGACATTGATTGGTGCAAGAGGTATCCGGGTTCCTGTTTACCGCGCTCTTACACAAAAGTCATATCTCAAGTTCTATTGAATGAAACAATTTAGTCCTAGCATACAGTTATCGTGGGAAGCAATTGTACTAGACTCCTACGCAACTAGTTGTTTCTACATCCCTCTTCTTAGAGGGACATAAGTGGCAGTCCCCTTACTGTGACATGGTTGAAATATTTACCACTTCAAAATATTTGTTTCTATATAATAGATGTGCTTGTACTCAGGACTCTGTATCTGGGTATTAAGATATATTCATGTATTGAAGCTTTAATCTACATCTCCTCTTAGGATTACTTTAATCTTATAAAACAATTTGAACCATTTACTTTGGTTATTCATGTAGCTGCAAAATTTACAGACTTAGTTATATGCTTACGAAATTTGTATGTCTCCGGATTATTTGTCATTTACGAAACTTTTATTTCTGCATTATTTTATATCAGAACAGAGAAATGTGTTGGTGAATAACTGAATCTATACCAACTTGTTCTAAAGGTAAAATCGTAAATAGGGAATATGTATTCAGTTTTTCTCATGTATCTAGTATCGAAAACCTTATGGGATAAGTCTCTAAATGTTTATTGTCATTATAATTCATGTTGTATGGTTGCCAACTGTAATACATATATACATAAATATATTCACACACACACACACACACACACACACACATATATATATATATATATATATATATATATATATATATATATTGATCATGATTTATGTCATACATATCGTTTTGTTTTGATTTTGGTTTAATAGGTACATGAATGGAAATGTCAATTAAGTACTATGGCTTTGTGTATAGTTACCTAAGGACATATAAGCATACATATATATGTCTATATACTTCGTTTCCATTCACATTGTGCACATAGATAGTTTAATCAGTAAATATGATTACATTGTGAGTGTTTGTCCTACAATTTTATCTCATTACAATAAAAATCTAATCTACAGAACTATTCTTCCAGAAGTTAACCAAATATATTCTTCAGCTAGTATATCCAATAAAAACAACATTCACCCAAAAATCTAATCCAACATAGATAATCCATTCAGACTTAGTTTAGAGGCATTTTGTCAGTCCTTAAGTTCAACAACATTCAATAATATTTTCATCCATAGAAATACTTCTATCCAGAATTAAACAAATGAATTTTATCACTTATTACAACATATAACATTCAACCTGAGAAAAGAGTAGGATGGCATATGTGAACAATTTTCGAATAAAAAATGGAACAACCACGTTCCTCCCAACCTTAGAATAGAACAACCAAATCACTTGTCCCGTTCTCCCCCTAGCCTGGCCATGAATCCATGAGGGTGAACTCATAACTTCTTCTCAACAATAGTCCTAAAGTTTTCAGCAACTTATCCTTTCCTCACACTCAGAAAACAGTGTTCATAACAACAAGAGACAATTTCTTTCATTAGAATACTAGGCAGCGTCCTGCCTCCTCCCATTAGTTATATATCCAAAGCCATTTTTTCCTAGGTATTTTTCCCCCTTGGGAATTTTCACAGTTTTCCAAATCCTTGATTTTCAGGGGCTTCCAATGGCCAAATTCTTGATTTTCCACTTGTCACATTCAACACCGAGGTAGTTCCAACATGTTCCCCTCTTATAGAGTCATCGTCAGCTGATTTTAACATGGATGTTCCATTTGTCCATCAACAATAATTATAACATATTTTGTTTCATACAAGTGTCATAGTCAAATATTTAGTTGGGTCAAATCATATCTCTACCCAAGAGTCATAATCATCAATTACAATTAACTAAATTCAAAATTCAAAATTTCTATAAATGGCAAAAATTTTCTAATTTCGAATTTACCAAAAACGGAAATAATTTCCTAAGAATTTTCAAACTTAAAAATAATTTATTTTTGGGGATGTTACATTTCCTTACATTGTATTTCCATTTATTTACTTTCCTTTCTTTTTCCATCCATTCCTTCCATTTCCTTTCCTTTTCTTTCCATGCCTTCCCTTTCCTTTCCTATCCTTTCCTTTCCTTTCCTAGTCTTTCCTTACCTTTCCTAGCCTTTTTTGGAGTTCCTTGGCTTGCATAGAATTCTCTTTCCTTTCCTTCCCTTTAGTTTCCTTGACTTTTCTTTTATTGGCTTGGTTTGTCTTTCCTTTCCTTTCCTTCCCTTCCCTTCCCTTCCCTTTCCTTGTTTTCCTAACATCGACTTTCCTTGCCATGGATTGTCTTGCCTTGCCATTTCTAGCCTTTCCTTTCCATTGGTTCCCTTTCTTTCCTATCCTTTACTTAATTTTTCTTGTCTTTCCTCGAATTACCTTGCCTTTCCTTTCCTTGCATTTCCTTATGTTACCTTTTATTTCCATTCATTGACTTTCCTTTTGTTAGGTGGCTAGAGAGGTAGTAGAGGCCATTCAATGTAAGATGTAATATGTCCACTATATTCTTAAATAAGGCTCACTATGGTATTTAGATATAATAAATGGGTATTTATAAATAATAAATGTAAGAAGACTTATTAGAATGTTCTTATTCTAGAAGATTCCTCCTATAGAATGTTCTTAGGTGATGGTAGAAATATAAAAAGGGGTTCATGCAATGTAATGGGACAAGAAGATACCTATTGTATTTGAAGCATGTATCTCATTGGGAGGTTGTCCCCTTTTTGTAGGAAAATTCCCCTGTGGATAGGTGAATATACTCTTGGATCCTAGACCCCTATTAACAAGACATAAAAATTATAACATTGGACACTAACATTCCTTTAAATGTAGTTAAACTAGTCAAAGGGAAAAGAAGAAGAAAGTATGATGTACCTTTTTTCTGAAGCTTGTCCTCTCTTAGTCCAGGATGAACTTGATATTCAAGCTCTTTAATGAGATCTACAATCCAATAGACAAAAAATAAAATCCATGCTTCCTATTCTACCAAGATTAGTTTAAACTAAATTTATCAATAAAAGACAAGCATATGCAATCATACACCAACTTGAAGGAAATAGGCCAAGCATATATTAATGATAAGATTGCAAGGAACTTACAATCTATAGATGCAGTTGCAACAAACTCTCCAAGTCTTCCTTGTCCAATCCCTTTATTGAAATATCCATGATCATAATGACAATACTTTTTGATGATATTCTCCTCCTTTACACCATGAGCATGCCTCCTTTTATAGTCTTAGAGAGGCTCAACAACCTTATTTATTTTTGGAATAAGTTGAGGATATGACTCCATTAGTTGTGGAATCTCCCTTAGATGCATCCTAAAGCCTAGATTCCAAAAAAACTAAAGAATACTCTCTATGTTCTCAACAAACTAAAGAAACTTGGTAAATTTAAAATGATTAGATTCATCTAAGACATATACATATAAATAATTTTGATCATCTGTAAATTGTGTCACTATAGTAAAAACTAAAGAAGATAGATTGGCATTGGTCCTTATCAATAATAGTCTCTATACTTTCAACCATCTGAAGAAAGTGAGGAAATTTCAAATGATTATATTAATCTTAAACGTATAGATATACATAATGTTGATCATATACAAATAGAGTCACTACATTCTTGTACAAATATGATTCATATGGGTCAATGAATAAATACTAAACACGCACACACACACACACACACACACACACACACACACACACACACACACACACACACACACACATGTATGGTGATTTTATTGTTATTAATGTTGTATTTTTAATGTTAATAGTGTTTTGTTTAACAAGTTGTCAAACTTGTCCAACTTGGTAATATCATAAAAAATTCCAATGGTGAGGACATGCTTAGGATATTTAAAATCCTTGATTACAACTTGGTGGGGTGAAAATTCTATGGTTTTACCTTCACCTGAATGAGTGATTTGATATACTGATAGAAGGTTTCATAAAATACTTAGAACACATAATACATCACTGAAATGGACATTATCTACTTGAATTATTCTAGACCATACAAAACCAAGATATCTATAATCACCAATAAATATTTTTTCATTGTTACATTCATTAAGAGAAAAAACTATGGCTTTATCATTATCGATATCATAAGATGCTCCAAAATTATTAATCCACTTATTAGAAGAAGTAGAATTTTCATTGAAGGAGAAACCAAAAGTATAAAGTGCATGTCCGTGATGAGAAGACGAAGAAGAGTCAATACTAATATTCTACTTCTAAGGCATCCATATTTTTAAAACATTTAGACTCCATATGACCATATTTCCCACAAAATTTGCAATGTCTTTTAGTCTTCTTACTATTTTATTTTTCTCCTTTGTCACCATTAGGAGAAAAAGTTATCGGAGAGGGTTTGGAACCCTTGTTTTTCTTGTTTTTGTGGTGAGGATGTTGCTTCTTAGGATTCTTGGATTTATCTTTATGTTTGTCCATTAAGGCTTTGATGGATATACCTACAATGTTGATCAATCCAAGTTGGACAAGCTTATCTTCCTCTCAAATCAGAATATCAAAAAAGGACTCAAGAAAGGGTTAGAGCTTCTCTGGTGGTATAAAAGGTAGATACAAAATAATAATATGCACTACCAAACATATCGATAATAACTTATATGCATCAATATTCCTTCATATCTATGTTGCAGTCTATACATAAAAGTATAAGTGTTTGGAACTTAAATAAATAATCTCCAATCAAAGAAAAATAATTAGGAATTAAGTTCATTAATTGATTTTATAATTGGTGGGATCGAATAATATTTTTGTTTACCAAACACATCTTCAATATTTTTTGAAGCTTCATAGGGGGCATTAATTCCTTGAAGTTGAAACCTTAAATAAGGAGATATTAAAATTTTCATTAGTCGATGTTCTTCATCATTCTTTATATCCCATTTGAATTTATTTTCATCATCATTGGGTTCTTATTCTATTCCCAATTTAATTTGGTACAATAATTTACTTCTTAGTACATTCTCGATATGAGATTTCCATGAGAAGGAGTTGGTACTAGTAAGCAAAAGATGATTGTAAAAATCCATATTAAATATGCAAAGAATGTGGATTTAAAATATAAAATTGATGGTGTAGATGGAAATCTCTCGAAAAAATAGATTGTTAAAAAAAAATGACACTAAAAATGGACTTTGGATGTGAAAGTTATGCCCTTTTGAAAAAAATGTATAAACAATAACCAAAGATCCATGTGGCAAGTAAAAGTTGGTCCATGTGGTGATGTTTCTCCTCATCAAACTTTTCCTATAAGCTCAGATTTAGAAATGAGTTATGAAGTGACTAGATTTTATACAATAAGTGGGAATTGATTTTACAATGAAGTTACTTTGTAAATTAAAGTTCCATGAAAATAAAAATAATTAAAAAGAATATTAAAGCTATTTACAGTGATTCGCTTTTATAAATAAAGTGAAATGCATTTTACAATGAATGCATGAAAATTTAAAAAAATGTAATGAAAAAAATACTTGAACTTAGTACCTCTTACTAAATAAAGCAACTTTCAACCAACTGAGCTAGTGAAAAACACATTATAATTTTGAGGAGGATGGTGGGTGTTGATTTTGTTGTTTAATACAACCTTGAAGTGCATGTTGAAAAAAAAAAAACTTATTCTGGTGTGTTCGTAAACACAAAAAAATACTCATATCGATAGAAACAAGGGGTTAGATCTTGATTATTTTACTCAATAAATGCAAGTTCTCTCTATTTCTGATTTACTGATATCACACAGAGTGCACAAAAAAACCATGTGTTGACAAGAAAACACTTTCTATTATGTTTCTAGTTTTACGGTATCACATAGAATCTAGGGAAAAGAACATACAGAGACTATAAAGAGTCACAACCTAGAAACAAAAAACCAAAATATTATGTCTATAAAAATTTAAAGGGGGCATATTCAGGATTTATACCTCCATATTTGACTGAAATGCTCATATCTTGGGAAAACCAAAACATTTTTGGGTTAAAAAAAATAATTCCTAATTGAACTAAGTGCTCTGAACATAATGGAGTAGTCCTCTTGAGCCATAAATGTACGAAAATAGTTGAAACCAAAGATGCAATAAAACAGCTTCAAGATCTTGATCTACAACATGAGAGGGTCTTCAATCTCTCTCTGATACCATGTTATACAACACAAGTATTCCAATAGAGGAAGAACACTTGTAGTAACCACTCACACAAACCAGATTAAATATCAACACATCAATGTTTTTATGTGATAAAACCTCTTTGGGGAAACATCCACAGCCCCAGCCAATGTGGTCACTTGAGGAAATTTGTTAATACAAAAGAAAAATATTACAAGAGATTTTCTCACAATCGATCATCGAAAAAATAACCGTTCATGTTGTTTAAATAGAGATCATGGAGAAATCAGGTGTTGAGTCATGAATCAATGAGGTCGTTCAAATCAAGGATAATATGAGAAATTAGATCACTAAATGTCGAGAACATATCGTGATCGTCAGATTACAAATGCATACTAAATAAACACACTAAGAAATACACTTTAACCTAATGACACATCAAACTAAGTTGATCTTAACTAAATCCCAAGTTTCTAAATATCCTCACAATAATTAGGAATAGAAACACTATTAGTGTGGATAGAGATAAAAAAAGATAATAATAAATATGAATCACACTTTGATTAAGAACAAAAGTTGGTATTTGGTTCCTCTTCCTCTTGGGAATAATATTGTTAGATGTAATTGGATCTATAAGACTAAATTTAATATAGATAGATATATTGAAATGCATAAGGATTGGTTACTACCAAAGGATTTCTACAGAAAGGTCTTGATTATGTTAGCACTGAGAGTCAACCTCAAAATACTATAGGATAAGCCTAATACCCATTTGATTTAAATGATTAAAACAAGTTATACTTGGTGGATCAACAAGAAAAGAGTAAAAGTGAGGAAATTTTTTTTCTTGTAAATACATTCTATTGGGCATGGAGTCATAACATTCTATAGATCACAGGAAATTAGGTTGCCTACTATAGAAAATGATTATGCAAATATGGATAGAAGAATAGAAGGTAAAAAAAAAAAGAATATCCACATAACATAGATACTTTCTATAAGATATATTAAAGAGTGCTTGAATAATAATCAATGATTAACATGGAATTACCACAAATCCTTTGCATCTCATGAATCCATTAACCAAAGGAAGCTTTTGATCTTCAAAATCTGTAAATATTACTCAAGCAAGATGATAAGAAAGAATTGAAACAAGATAAAAATAGTCTGGTACCACAAATTTCATGAATCTCTAATGGAAGAAAATGTTGGATTATTTAGAGGGGGGGTGAATTAGTAATAGAGAAACCTAATCCTTTTTTACCATACAATCCAAGTTTTATATCAATGTATCATTATCATCCAATAAATACAAAGCAAATAAGCAATGAACAAATGAACAATCATACACATACATAATACACCAGTTTTTTAAGTGGAAACCCAAAGTGGGAGAAAACCACATCATGATTTTTCTTATATGTATTGAAGAATTACATTCATTGGAAGCACCAACTTCCTTTGTTTTCCAGCTTCAACTGGAAGGAGGCTCCAATCCCCTAGTTTCGTAGGCTACAACCCGAGGGAAGCTCCAACTTCCCAATTCTCTGGCTATAACCAGAAGGAGGCTAGAACCCCCTAAGTTATTCAACTACAACCGGAAGGTGGCTACAACCACCTGTCATTTCCCTATCCAATTTCCCTGAAATATAAATGCCAAATGTAGACAACTTATCACTACCTCTGAATCAACCACTGCCACTGTCAACCTGTAACAACCTGTACAAATCAACCTGCACCAAATAACCTATACCAATAAGTTGAACCAACATGTACCATGCATCAACCATGCATCAACATTGAATCATCAATATGTACCAACATCATCAACTATACACCTCATGTATGTGCCAACTCATCAACTACTTGTCTCAACCATGTACCCAACATGTACCTCAACCATNATGATTAACATGGAATTACCACAAATCCTTTGCATCTCATGAATCCATTAACCAAAGGAAGCTTTTGATCTTCAAAATCTGTAAATATTACTCAAGCAAGATGATAAGAAAGAATGGAAACAAGATAAACATAGTCTGGTACCACAAATTTCATGAATCTTTAATGGAAGAAAATGTTGGATTATTGAGAGGGGGGGTGAATTAGTAATAGAGAAATCTAATCCTTTTTTACCATACAATCCAAGTTTTATATCAATGTATCATTATCATCCAATAACTGTGGAGTAAATAAGCAATGAACAAATGAACAATCATACACATACATAATACACCATTTTTTTACGTGGAAACCCAAAGTGGGAGAAAACCACATCATGTTTTTTCTTATATGTCTTGAAGAATTACATTCATTGGAAGCACCAAATTCCTTTGTTTTCTAGCTTCAATTGGAAGGAGGTTCCAATCCCCTAGTTTCGCAGGCTACAACCCAGGGGAGGCTCCAACTCCCCAATTCTCTGGCTATAACCAGAAGGAGGATAAAACCCCCTAAGTTCTTCAGCTACAACTGGAAGGTGGCTACAACCACCTGTCCTTTGCCCATACAATCGCCCTGAAATATAAATGCCAAATGTAGACAACTTGTCACTGCCACTAAATCAACCACTGCCACTGTCAACCTGTAACAACCTATACAAATCAACCTGCACCAAATAACCTATACCATTGAGTTGAACCAACATGTAACATGCATCAACATTGACTCATCAATATGTACCAACATCATCAACTATACACCTCATGTATGTGCCAACTCATCAACTACTTGTCTCAACCATGTACCCAACATGTACCTCAACCATATACCAAAGACATACACCTATATAAACATCAAAAGTTATCTAACAATTCATCACTCTATCCATAAACCAAATACCATAAACCCTTACATCAAACCATGTGCCACAACCTCACTGTTATGTAGCAACACATGATAACCAAAAGACCAATATCCATATGCCAAATACCAACAACAAAATACCAACTATATCCCTCAACAAATCTGATATATCCAACAATAATGAACATCCAATACCATCTCAAGAAATAAACCATAGCTCACAAAACATACCTCAAACAAGATGTGCCATATCTCTCATAAATAGACCCCAACCATGTTGTTGCGGTGATTTTTTTGCCGCACTTTTTCTGCCACGATTTTTCTGCCTCACTTTTTCTGTTGCAATTTTTCTACCGCACGTTTTCTGCCGTGATTTTTCTTCTGCAATTTTTCTATCGCAGTTTCTTTTCCATGATTTTTTTTCCACAATTTTTCTGCCACAATTTTTCTATTGCAATTTTCCTGCCGCACTTTTATGCTGCAATTTTTCTTTATCAATAATACCTGTCCAAATAACCTTTCACAAAATATGTATTCAATGATATTCAAGTGTAGTTGAAATGAGAGATTCTTGCCTCTTATTTATACTTTCATGTAGCTTCCTCAAGGGGTTACCTTTTAACCATCTTAACCCACTTTCCTTATTTTAGGGTTAACCAACTTCTAACCACTT
>JZKD02S0928893.1:172722-197789 GCA_000966675.3 Picea glauca
TCTGTCTCTGGCTATCGCCTTTAGCTGCCCGCCTCCTGTTCAGGGGTGTTCTGCTTCTTGTTGTCGTTATGATAAGTTGGGTCATCTTGATTGTATTCATCTGACTTGTGTCCTGTCGGTTCGAGTGTTGACCTAGAGTCGAGGGGGGGTTTCTTCTTCTACTCACACCCACACACATGAAAAAAAAAATTCACCGGTTGACTGGGTAGATGTCCTTAGCATTGAGGGTTGTTACACAATTGTTTTATGTGGAAACCCAAAGTGGGAGAAAACCACAAAACTCTTTTTCTTATATGTATTGAAGAATTACATTCATTGGAAGCATCAACTTCCTTTGTTTTCCAGCTACAACTAGAAGGAGGCTCCAACCCCCTATTTTCTCAAGCTACAAGCTAAGGGAAGCTCCAACTCCCTAATTGTTTAGCTACAACCATAAGGAGGATACAACCCCCTAAGTTCTCCATATACAATTGGAAGGTGGCTGCAACCACTTGTCCTTGCCCCATCCAACCGCCCTGAAATATAAATGCCAAATGTAGACAACTTGTCATTGTCACTGAATCAACCACTGCCACTATCAACCTGTCATTGTCAACCTATACCAATAACCTGTAACAACCTGTACAAATCAACCTACACCAAACAACCTGTACAAATAACTTGAACCAACATGTACCATGCATCAACCATGCATGAATCTTGACCCATCAAGATGTACCAACATCATCAACTATACACCTCATGTATCTGCCAATTCATCAACTATACAACTCATGTATGTTCCAACTCATCAAGTATGTGTCTCAACCATGTACCCAACATGTACCTCAACCATATAGAAAAGACATACACCAATATAACCATCAAAATTTATCTAACAATTCATCACTTTATCCATAAATCAAATACCATAAACCCTTACATCAAACCATCTTCCAATCTCACTGTTATGTAGCAACACATCACAACCAAGAGACCAATACCCATACAAAAAATACCAACAAAAAAATACCAATTGTATCGCTCAACAAATTTGATATATGCAACAATACTGAACATCCAATACCATCTCAAGAGATAAACCCTAGCTCACAAAACATACCTCAAACAAGATGTGCCATATATCTCATAAATAGACCCCAACCTTGTTGTTGCCATGATTTTTCTGTCGCACTTTTTCTTCTATGATTTTTCTACCTCACTTTTTTTGCCATGATTTTTCTTCCGCGATTTTTCTGCCACACTTTTTTTTCCATGATTTTTCTGTCCCTATTTTTCGATCGTAGTTTTTCTGTTGCGATTTTTCTACCACATTTTTTCTTCCACAATTTTTCTGTCGCGATATTTCCGCCGCACTTTTCATGCCACATTTTTTCTGCCACACTTTTCCTGCCGCACTATTTTTCTGTAATTTTTCTCTATCAATAATATCTACCAAAATAACGTTTCACAAAATGGATATTCAATGATATTCAAGTGTAATTTAAATGAGAGATTCCTTCCTCTTATTTATACTTTCATGTAGCTTCCTCAAGGGGTTACCTTTTAACCATCTTAACCCACTTTCCTTATTTTAGGGTTAACCAACTTCTAACCACTTGTCCACTTAGTAATTTCTCCATTAAATTTATTATTTAAATAATTTCTTTTGTGTCCACTTTGACTTATAGTACACTGAGCACTTCACTTTATTATTTACCTTCTAAAATCTCTCAAACCACTTTCCTTATTTTAAGGAGTTCCCCATTAACTTTATTATTTAATTATTATTTTTTGCATCCTCTTTGACTTATAGTACACTCATCACTTGACTTTATTATTTAAATAATTTCTTCTTTGCAAACACATTGACTACTTTGACCTTTTAGGATGACTTTATTATTTAAATAATTTCTTCTTTACAAACACTTTGACTACTTTGACCTTTTAGGGCTTCTAGATGACTCATGAGGGTTCTCCAACCTCACATGGCCATAAATCTCTAACCATGAGGAGTTATGTGAAGTTCCACATAACTCCTCAAAACGCATACCATTATCCATCAAACAAACTTGGGTCCATTACCCAAACCTTTTTTCTACTGGAATTCACTACCAGACTTTCTTCAAGGGCTGACATCAATGACAACCAACCCAATTATTCAACACAAAAATGCCTACAACAAACGCCCTCAAGCTTACAAATACACAAATAAAATACCCCTGCAACTATGTCCTCTCTTGGATCATGAATCCATCCCTTTCCTTCTTAAAATCCATTTCATTTATAGTGAATGATCTCTATATACCCTAAGTATTTCTAAACAAAGAAGATACATAATATCCTCCTCCATTTAGGAATCTTGTTACAAAGGATTCCAACAAACCTAACAAGTTCCTATTTTTTGGGATCTTTCCCATTGTGATAAATGGATTTTGAAACAGCTCATTATTCTTGATATGGAGATGGAAAACATGTCCCTCATGTCCAAATAAATCTTAGGAGACCATTCGAACTTTCCCTAACGGCTAGCAACCCTCCCATATCTTGAATTTGTCATAATTTTAGAGTATGCAATGCCAATGACAACATACGCTACGAGCTTTCCTGTAGGTGATGTTTTTAGTTGTTCTCCAAATATACAAAGTAGGTCAGGCTGAATTTTTTTCGGCAAGTCCAAAACACCATGTTTTTCCTCCACACCAAATTTAAGAGGAACCCAGATGGGCATTCAAAAGTTACAAGAAAAACAATACTTTGTTGTGTGTTAATTGCTTGCAAACTATTATAAATTACTAGTTCATAACGTCGACACTGCAAACATTCCTATAGCACCTTGTTTCACTTGCCAATGTTTTAACACCTCCCAAAACTGTCTCAAGTGTCCCAAAATGTGGTAACAACTTCATAATATTGGTACATGACTAGAAGAAAACATTCAAATAGCTAATCATGGCTTAAAAACATAGACATCCTCAAAAGTTGTAAAAATGCATAACACAGGAAACTTGACCAAAATTGATGCTTAGTTATGGAGGTTCAACATCTTCATTTTCTAATCTCGGAGCTTCTCCTGGTAGCCACCTTAGCCAAAATGTTATAGGGATTTTTCCTTACAATCTCCCCTCCCTTGTAAGTCTTCCTATGTTGTTGATGTCAATAACTACCGTTGAAGGATGCATTTTCTGTGAGTTTTAGTGGAAGCTATATGTATGAAGAGAGGGAAAATAAGAGATTAGGATATTGATAATAGAATTGTTTTCAATAGGCTGGAATTAAAAAAAAAACTATTGACTTTATCATATACACAAGAGTTATAAGAGGAGGCACTCTTTCAATAAAAAACAGTAAGGAATGGCAATTGAGAGTTATAATAAAAGGGAAGTGCAAGCAAATTCTCAGCTTAAACAGGGTTTACTCATCAATAAAAATATCAGTTAATCATCATGAGCATGCATTCAATATTTAAACCCAGTTCAATACCTGATCAACCACCTGTTTCAATTTTAAGAGGGGTGCATATTTACTCTTTAAAAGTTGAGCTTGTAAAGATGCAGAAAAATGGGGTTTTAATAATGTTGGAACAGAGGGTTCGCAACGCTAGGTGAAAATGATGTGAGCAAGTAAATTTTGATCAGGAGGAAAACTTAATAAGGTCAGAAGGTGGTCAGGTTTAATAGGCATAGTTCAAAGCATCTTTTAAGTGAATTTTACAAACTGATAGCAAGGCAGTGACAATTCGCAACACAACAAGTAAAAGAAACCAAAACCCATTTCTCAACCTTCAAACATGATTTAAACTATCATGGATTACTTGGTGGTCCTGATTTTGATGTTAGAGTCTTTGAATTTTCACAAGGGTGTATACAAGTATTTCAACCTCCAACACTCTCCTTCACCCAGTTCACAGGGCCAATTTGCAGTGCACTGATGTTTTAATTGTATATCTCAAATACCAAATTGGGTTGGGATGAATTTTGGTTAGAAAGTCGATGCCAATATCATGCTCCTCCACAAAACATTTTAGAAAAACTCACATCGCCTTTCAAAATTTATGTTCAAATATTGATAAGACTCTACTACAGGAAATGAGTTTGCAGCGCCTATCAAACAAGAATTTCATACTTCGAGGAGACTGTTAGGAGATCCTATGACATGATCCCTAAAAAAATAGTTAAATATGGTGCTGAAAACAATGAAATCTCCTTTTTCATGGTTCTTTAATTTGCAATGATGACAAATGAAATAATGATGTACTTAGAGTACGATGTGAACTCTCCTAGTGAGTTGGCAATGCATACTCCCGAATATGAGTTCACACTTAAACGGATAATTGATGACAAAGAGAATCTTGTGTACAACATGGAGGTATGACATGTCAAGGTAATGTTGTAAGGATCAAAGGTGTGACTCAAAAGCAAAACCAAAGTAGTTCTTTTTTACCCCTACAATTGTATGTGCTAACGGATTACACCAAAGAATTTTCTTTAGTTTCTAAAATGAACACCATAAGAACAATCATTTCTCTTGTTTCATATCTTCAATATGAAATTCATCAAATGGATGTTATGAGTGACTTCTTAAATGGTCATCTTCCTGAATAATTTAAATGTAACAACCACCTAGTTTCATCACTTTTGACACTTCAAGTTTCATATGCAAGTTACATAAGTTCTTGTATGCTCTTGAACAAGAACATAGGGCTTGGTGTAATAAAATTGATACCCATTTCTTGAAGAGTGGTTTTAGATGATGTCAATATTATCCAAATATTTATGTTTGTTTATTTAAAGATTATTTCCTCATATTTTTTCTTTATATGGATGATCTAATTATTACAAGTCGTAAAATTTTATTAATCCATGAATTGAATAATGATGTAAATAATAATTTTGAGATGATATACTTGTTGGAATACTAAGGTGGGTGGTGAATGAGTATTATTCATTTTTTACCACTTTTAACCAGAATATGTAAACATCAATTCATAAACAATTTATCATTTATGATTTCATTCAATATATTATGAACTATTCCATTTAATAACACATAACCATGGATGCATAGTACACAAGAATTTTATGTGGAAATCCAAATGGGAGAAAACCACACAATTCTTTCTTATATTTCAGAATATTACATTCATAGGAAGCACCAACTTCCAAAATTATCCAACACCAACTAGATAGAGGCTCTAACGACCTATTTACAGGATCCAACCTAAAGGAAGCTACAACTCCCCAAATTCTCCATCTCCAACTAGAAGGAGGTCCAACCCCCTAGTTTATGAGCACCAACTCAAAGGAATATATGACTCCCTATATTCTCTAGCACCAAATGAAATGAGGATTCAACCCCCTTTCTTTTCACATTCCTTCTTCCCTGAAATATAAATGGAGACTCAATCTGTCACTGATAATCAACTTGTCACTGCCACTGATAATCAACCTATCACTATAAAATATAATCAACTAGTTACTATAATTGTCACTGATATTGATTTATCATCATCATCGAACCATATCCATGCACATAACCATATATGAAAATCAACAAGAGAATCTCTGAAAACATATTCCCAATATCATCAATATGTGTAGTAAACTATGTTTGAAAATGTGCCTCAAGAAAGTGCCATAACATTTATGATAAACTATAAACCATGTACCATAAATATACCTCAAATAATATGCCCAAACTATCCAAGATACACCTCAAACCATGTTCCAAAATCATGCCTAAAGCATGTTCCAAACCATCCAAGATATTCCTTAAGTATATACCATAACCTCTAAGATAAAACACATAGAAAAAATACATTTAATCATGTAACAACCTAGTGCATATCATCATATATAGAAAAACCATTCCTCGACTTCAGCATCAAAAGGTAACATGTTGATCAAACTTCACTTCAATCTTGTTGGAAAAAAACTGGGCAAATAGGGGTGCCTCACGTGACGCTACAAATACAAATAGTGGGGGTCTCGTAGGACACCCTACACTGGACTTGATGGGGTTTTCTCAATTAGGTGTTTTCATAAACCTTTCTTCCACTTGCAACTCTGAGACTTCTCCTTCTCACTCCTTCGCTACCTCAAATTCCTTGCCTCAAATTCACTTAAGAGATTACATACTTTGATTTTTGGTTTGTTAGAATGAGAGGCTTATCGATGTGTATTTATACTATTTCAAGTAACTCCTTTAATTAATTTTAGGGCTGACCTATAAATTTTGTTTGCAACAACCTTTCTCCTTTAATTGATTTTGGGGCTGACTTGTAACTTCTTTTCCTTAGATCCAAGACCTCTTGATCATACTCCAGGGTTTCATATTTAAGAAGGCGTAACTTGTCAACTGTGAGAAACCATGTGACATACCACCTACTCTTGGAAACAACATGATGAGGAATATCCATCTATGGAGTTTTTGTATTCAATTACAATTTCCTTCACCCTTGTTTTCCTCAAAAACTTCAAGCTTCATGAACACACCTCCGAGGCTCTTTGTAGAATTCTTCAAAGAGTATTCCCATGAAGTTCATTATTAAAGCTACACCATAAGGGGACCAATTTGGAGACTTCTTCAAGTACACCCATTACTTCTATAGGATTCTAGACTTCTTCTACATTTGACATCAATGAAAAATAATTTTCCAGCAATCTCCCCCTTTGGCAATGATGGCAACAATTTTTCTCCCCCTGTGATCAATGATCCCCCTATATTCATGTGCTCCCCTTGTATTTATTAGTTTTTCACTTCTCTCCCCATTTGACATCAATGGAAAAGGGTAATGCCCCCTAACGATTTCTCTCCCCTTGTGTTTTTTTTTTGTTTTTTTGCAAAATGTTTTGTACATCACTATGGGGCAGGAACTACTCCAAGTTTCTATCGAAGATACTCAAATGTATTTCTTGATAGAATTTTGGTGAATATATCTACAATCTATTCATTTTTCCCAATGTACTCTAGCTTGATATTCTTTTATGTAACATGTTCCCACAGAAAGTCAAACTTAATAGGAATATGTTTGGTCTTGGAATGCATCACTGGATTCTTGGATATACTTGTAACACTATTATTGTCACATAATATTGAGATGGGATAATCTTATTTTACTTGTATGTATTGTAGGGTTTTCTTCATCTAGAGAACCTGAGTACAACATGTTGTTGCAATATATTTTTCTTCTATTGGATACAATGATACTGAGGATTTCTTCTTACTCAACCAAGATACCCAACAATCACCCAAGTATAAGGATTATCCACCAGTACTTCTTCTATAATCAATTATTCCTACCCAATATTCATATATGTGGGTGACCTTAGTCATCTCATTCCCTTTCATATACCAAAATCCAAAACTTTGTTATTCCTTTGATATATTTGAAGATATTCTTTACTGCTCGAACATGCATTTCCTTCAGTGCTTCTTGAAATATTGTAACATGTCCAATTTGTTTCATTACATATTTCCTTGAGGTTGTCACATGGAGTAGGTTTCCAATCATTGATCTATAGAGTCCATGATCTACTTCCTTAGATTCATCATATTTACTCAACTTGCGAACAATCACCATAGGAGTACTTATGAGGTTGCAATCTTCCATTATGAACTTCTTCAAAATTCCTTTGATGTACTTATTTTGGGAAATGAAAATACCTTCATCTAGCTGAGATATCTGATGACTGAAAAAGAAAGTCAAATCAACATGAAGGGAAATTTCAAACTCATTATGCATGTCTCTGGAAAACTTCTTACTCATCCTGTCATTTTCACTTCCAAAGATAATTCCATACACATATACTTCAATGATAAGTATGTTGTCCCGATACACATTTATGTAGAGATTGATATCGACAATTCTCTTTTTGAATCCTTGTTGTTGTAATTACTTGTCCAATCTTGAATGCTAGGCTCCAGGGGATTGTTTGAATACCTACAAATATTTCTTCAATATGAAAACATAATCTTCTCTTTCTGACAGTAGAAATCATTCTGAATGTTCGATGTAGACTTATTCTTATAATTCTACATTTAGAAATATTGATTTTACATCGTGATGACGCCTCGTAACCCTCAGGTTGGCGTCAATAAGATCTTTCCTTTACCACTGGCCTGAAGAACTCTAAAATGCTATTCTATTTCCCTATCGGGAAATCTGCATCCACAACAAACTCTCACGGGATCCCCTCTTTGCACTTAGGAGATCGGACTTCGCACCTTCATGAATCTGGTGGTCAAGCGTTGGTCTCTTAGATCCCCGAAACCCGAAACAGTCAACGTTGACCTTTCCTCTTTCCTTTTCGGGATTTTCCTTATCGCAATTTTGGCGGCCGCGGTGTCAAGAAACTTGTCCCCACGATTCTAGAAACCCAATGTTCCAAAATTCCGACACGCTCACAAGGTTGACCTTTCAACGCCCCTTCTACTCCATCGAGACTTTAGACTTCGCAATATCGCGAATCGTAATGCATTGAATTCAGAACTTTACCCCACGAAACTCCGAAACAGTCAACGGAGTTTGACTCTGTGTCAATAGTGTGCCACCTGTCCGCTTTGCTGACTCCTCTGGCCCCACATTGTTCTCTTAGCCTTCGAGACTTCGCGTTTTAGAATATTGCAATTCTTGTTGCAAGGTTAACGGGACTTCCACCCACAAAAACCTGATACAGGTATCTGCATATAAATCCAATGGCCCTTGTGGCTTGGATCTACGGTCCTACTCCTCCTGAGCTTAGACCCTTTCGACGCTTTCACCGTAAATCCCCTTCTTCTATGTGAGATCTGATGGCTCACGGGACTTTGCAGATTCTCCACCGAGAATTTCGACCGTTCGTCTCTTCCTTTGAGAGCTCGTCCTCCTGCGGTCCCTCATCACTACGCCTTCTTACAAACTTCAAGGTACTTGACTTATTTACCTTCCTTCAACGACTTTTGAGGACTTCAGATCCTTCTAAACTTTTTGGAAATCTGAAAATTTCATAAAAAAACACTTGCACGCACTCCTTGCGGTGGATTTCCAAACACTTTCAAGTGCTTGAACCCCTTCGACCCTGCGCACTCCTGCAGCAGTAGTCTCTAAATTCTTCTCTCAGGTTTGCAAACCTGAGACATCACTCGGCCTGCGCACTCCTTGCATGGCTCCTATGTCTGACTGCACTTCTGTGAATATGAGAAAAAACGCTATCTCTCCTCAGCTTTCAGAGACGAACCTCTGAACCTTTTGTCAACGCACTCCTTGCGGACAATTCAACTGCACTCCTTGCAGGAACTCTTGCTCAGATAGAGAAACAATTGAAACTCATTTCGTTACCCTTTCCTATCAGATTTCAAACATTCAAAAAGAAATCATTCATACATAGCATAAAATCAATTGCATGATAGAAAGAGTAAAACAATTGTGAGCATAACAATCAAAGATGCATACACAGCGAATATATGAACACCATGAGCCTGAATCACAACTTTCTTTGTATTAATTCAGAACTTTTGTACATGGAGTCTGCTACAAAGCTCTCTGCTTCTCTTCTATGCTCTTCACACTTCTAATGCTCTTCTTCAATAATGTTACAATACACAAGGAGGGTGTCTATATCTCATTTCCCTTTCTCATTCTAGACTGTCAAATCTACACATTCAATTTTACCTACTTGCATTAACTACCATAATTGCCTTCTATCTACTAAGGACGAGAGAAATGCACTCAAGGTCTGTTTACATTATACAAGTGTGTCTTCATTTAATTGTTTCATTTAAGGTTCTAAAACATTCTCAAAATTTGTGTTGGGCGCTTGTCTAGTTGTCTTTGGACTCCACACTGGCTCGCTTGAGATGCTCCTGCATCACATCGATATAATATACTTTGATCCATTTAGAACATGCATAGGCCAAGATCATTTTGATTGCTTCCATTCTAAAAATCAGAGCAAACGTTTCTTCAAAATATACTCCGTCAATTTGAGAATATCCTTTGCATACTATCCGTCGATCTTTATTTATTTTGTTTTTGAACACCCATTTTGTACCAATAACATTGTCTTTAGGTCTTGGAACTAGTTCCTATGTCTCATTATTTTCTATTTGATTCAATTCTTCTTTCATGGCCTTGATTCAATGTTCATCATTGCCGACTTCCTGAACATTGATGGGTTCAACTATGCATAGTAATTTTAGGTGTCTATGTTCTAGTTTATGTACTCATTTGCTTCCACTGGTTTCTATTCTTGCATTTTTATATCCAATGATTTGTTCTGGTGGATGATTATTTTGTACCCTACAGTTAGGTGTCCTAGAAGGTATTTGAAGCTCATGTTGTTCATTTTCTTCTTGTTCTTCTTGTACATGCTATTATTGTTGTTCTTCTTATTATTCTTCTTTTGGTTCTTCTTCTTTTAGTTCTTCTTCTGTTTACTTCTCTTTTGGATTTTTTCTTTCTTCTCTGGTCTTCAACACATTCGTTTCATCAATTTTTGCATTGATGTTTTCGACTATTTTGTTGAGTTTGAGTTTGTATCATTTGTATGCCTTGATTTTTTCTTGATTAACAAACCATTATTCCTTTATCAACTCGAGAATCAAATTCTCCTGTCATGTTATCTTTTCTTCTTATGTAACATTTTCTTCCAAACATTCCAAATTTATTGAAATTTTTCGGTATTCCATTCCATAGCTCATATGGAGTCTTGACAGTATTACTTCTAATCATTCATTTGTTCAAGATATGGACTATTGTATGTACTACTCAAGTACCTAAAAGATATTACTCAACTTGGAATATTTCAACTTGGTTCTAGCCATTTCCTTTACAATTTTGTTCTTCCTTTCAATAACTCCATTTTTCAGAGGTGTCCTAGCTACTGATAATTTCCTTTTTATTCCATTCTCTTCACAGAAATCAATGAATTATTTTGATGTGAAATTACCTTCATTGTTTGATCTCAGACACTTGATTTTGAAATCAGTCTTTTTTTCCACCATATCATTAAATATCCTAAAACATTTGAATGCCTGTGACTTTTTCTTGAGAAAAAAAACTGTGGTCATTCATGTAAAAGCATCAATAAGTAGCATGAAATATATTTTGTTATTCAACCATTTTTTTCTCATTGTTTTGCATATATCAGTGTGTATAATCTCCAATGGTTTTGTTGTACAATATTCCTTTATTTTAAACTCATTTCATGTTTTTTTTCCATGTAGACAATGCTTTCACATAGTATTGGTCTGCTTTGATATTTCAAGAATTTCTCTAATTGCTTCCTTTCTGCTAATTTTGACAATATTATCAAAACTCATGTGACCCATTCTTTTGTGCCAAAGCCAACTTTCATTTTCCTTTCCAAAGCAACATCTTTCCTTTCTAATATCATTTAAGATGTAAATGTTGTTTGGAGTCCTTATTGTCGTAGCCACCAATTTTCCTTAACCTTATTTCATTATCTCACATTTCTTTCAGTCAAATAGAAGTGTATGTCCCTAGTCACACATTTTACGCACACTTAGTACATTATTCTTCATATTTTTTACGAGTAAGAAATTTTCTTCCATGGCATTTTTTCTTCCAAGATTGATTGTGCCTTTTCCTCTAATTTTGGTTGAATTATCATTTCCAAATTAAACTAATCCATCTCTTTCCTTATTCAAAGTTATAAATCTATCATTTTCACTTGCCATATGTTTTGAGCAACACTAGCAACCTACCAATCACTTATTTTACTTTGGTCTTCTAAAGAAATAGAACATTCTTCAATATTCAGTTTATGATACTTCCTTTTGCATATTATTAATGGTTCTTTTGTTGAAATATTGGTTTTTTTCATGGATGTCAAACCTATAATAAGTTAATAATCCCACAGTTGCTTAAATAAGAAGAGTAAAAAATATGGAGATTGTTGAAACCATTATTTTTTGTCAATTCAGATGCCCTATCTTTGAGGAAATATTTACCATACATAAATAACTCAAATGGAAGTACAATTTACATTGTTGGAAATCATATTCTGTTACCTTTCCAACAGTGTATTTAAGTCCCTTTAACTCCCAAGGAATGAGGAGATATGAATTTTTCCATCTCACAACCCAGCCAGAAAATTAAGGGAAGTTCAACTGAGTCTACCGAGAAAATAAAAATACGGATAGAAATACTATAAATATAGGATGTATTTTCTCATTTTTAGTGCATCCAAGCTACTAATCTCTTAGAACAAGTTTGGAGTGAAGCAAATGGGAGGATATAGAGCTCTTATGAAATATATTTTCTAGTCTTATGGTGATGTTTTGATGATTTATATGGGTTCGCTATAGTATGGAAGGTTGATTATTTGTACAAGTTTCTATATGGTTTTTGGGGTTTATGTTGATTATTTGGGTTGGTTTTCATTGATGCGAACCCTTGAATAAAGCCCGATAGCGAATTCTGGTAGAACAAAGGTTTGGGTAATGGACCCAAGTTTGTTTGATGTATATTGGTATGAGTTTTAATATATTTGAAGGTAATGCTATTATATATGGGTAATACATGTCATGCCATTTCCGGTGGTATGTGGAACTTCACATAACTCCTCACGGTTAGAGAGTTATGGTCATGTGAATTTGGAGAACCCTCATGAGTCATCTAGAATCCCCAAAAGGTAAAAGTAGTCAAAGTAGTTGCAAAGAAGAATTATTTAAATAAAAAAGTGAATTGATGAGTGTACTATAAGTCAATGTGGATGCAAAATAAATTATTTAAATAATAAAGTTAATGGAGAAATTACTAAGTGGACAAGTGGTTAGAAGTGGGTTAGCCCTAAAATAAGGAAAGTGGTTTAAGATGATTATAAGGTAAATAATAAAGTGAAGTGATGGGTGTACTATAAGTCAAAGTGGATACAAAAGAAGTTATTTAAATAATAAATTTAATGGAGAAATTACTAAGTGGACAAGTTCTTAGAAGTGGGTTATCCCTAAAATATGTAAAGTGGTTTAAGATGGTTAGAAGGTAACCCCTTGAGGAAGCTACATAAAAGTATAAATAAGAGGAAAGGGTCTCTCATTTAATAACAATTGAGAATATTGAATATCTACAAGCGACTGAGGTAACCAAATCATATCTAAGGATAATTTCAGAGGGAAGGTGAAATAAATAAAGACAAAATTCAAGGAAGGATAAATTCTTTTGATGATGCTTTCTAAGGTATGTTATTTATAGGTCATCTCACCATTTTCACAATAAATGTCTTTATAGAATGATTCAGATCACGAAATATAGGGGAAATTGAGGAAACATATCCAATTAGTTTTGATAAACATTTCAAATTATGGGTCATTGTATTTTTGGAGTTACACTCCATGGAAAATATGGTTTGTGGCTAGTCTTGAAACTAGTCTAAAACAAGTGTTTTGGGTAAAAACGTCATAACTTATTCATAACAAATCCAAATTCAGTAAGAGGAAATGCATTCATTAGAGTACATTCTTTAGTATGTTGTGTACCAGTTTAATATCTATACAAAAAATATTCCATGCGGGGAATTCTTTACAATTTTGATCTCTAGAATAAGCCAGACTTTAACAAGGTATGCCATTTTTGCTATAACTCCTTTTCTGGGAAGTTCCAAGAAGTGAAACCTGTAGAAATTGCATACAAGCCAATGACGAACATTGTGTATTGTTTTTATACCTTCATTCATTACAGGTACATATTTATGATTATTGCAAGTTAGGGTTGTTGACTAATCCAAAACTAGACATGTGAGACTAAAGTAAAATTTGATGAAGATGCTAGTCTCTTGTTAAGGAAGGTTTGTAGGTATATGATCATATACACCAGGTGTATTACATAGTTACAAATCAGATTTGGATGGTGAAATTGATGAGGGATTTTGGTTTAGGTATAGGTCATTGCATGGTTGATGCACTTGTTTATGGTACATGTTGATTAGAGGTTGTTTGGTATAGGTTGTTAAAGGTTGTTTGGTACATGTTGATTGGTATAGGTTTACAACAATATATCTCATAGTGATAGTCTAACAGTGGTTCCATCATTCTATTTATATTTCAGGGTGGTTGGATGGGGAAAGGACATGTGGTTGTAGCCACCTTCCAGTTGTAGCCGGAGAACATAGGGGGTTGTAACCTCCTTCTAGTTGTAGCTAGAGAATTGGAGAGTTGGAGCTTCCTTCAGGTTGTAGCCTGAGAAACTAGGGGGTTAGAGCCTCCTTCCAGTTGCATTTGGAAAACAAAGGAAGTTGGTGCTTCCATTTAATGTTTTTCTTAAAGACATATAAGAAAAATAATTATGTGCTTTTCTCCTACTGTGGGTTTCCATGTAAAAACATTGGTGTAATGTGTATGTGTATGATTGCTCATTTTTTCATTATTTATTTACTCTAAAACTATTGGATGATAATGATACATTGATATAACACTTTCATTTTATGGTTAAAAATTATTATATTTCTCTATTAATGATTCACCCCCCTCTCATTAATCCAACAATTGTTATCACAACAGGTTCCTTTAGGAATCAGTTTAACCACTGAAAGGTAGATCATGGAGAGAAACAACTTGTATAAAAATGGAATACCATAGTTTCATGGACAAAAGTATGCATTTTGGAGTAGAAGGATGAAAACATATATATAGGCATTGGGATTTGAAATTTGGCAATCTGTATTAGATGGATACAAAGAACCAAAAGTTCCACCAACAAGTGAAAGAGAAATAAAACTTATTCAAAATAATTTCAAAGCCACAAATGCACTTTTGAATGATATTGGTGAATCGATATACACCAAAGTTGTACATTGTAAATACACTAAATATATTTGGGACAAACTTCAAAATATTTATGAAGAAGATTCAAAAGTCAAAGAAGAAAAGATTCAAACTTACAAAGGTCAGTTCGAACAAGTAAAGTTGAAGGAAGATGAGATTATTGCAGCTTACTTCTTATGAGTCAATGAAACGATAAATGCAATCATAGGATTGGGAGAATAAATTAAAGAATCTGTAATTGTTCGAAAGGTACTAAGATCTCTTCCTATGATATTTGATTCTAAGATACCAACACTTGAAAAAAGAACGTATCTAGACTCAATAAGCATGGACAAACTACGTGGAATATTCATAGCATATGAAATGAGAACTGAATAGGAAAATACAGATATAAAAGAAGCAATCTTCAGAGCATCCAAATGGTCAATTCAAAAGGGAATCAAAAGGAAAAAGAACATATAACCAACAATGACGTCTCGGAAGATGATGAAGAAGTGGCCAACTTTGTCAGAATATTGAACAAGGGAACCAACAATAGATATAAAGGTAAGCTTCCATTGATTTGTTTTAACTGTGATGGTATTGGTCATTTTGCTAAAAAAAATCCTCATAAGAAAAATAAGAGGAATGATGAAGATTACTTAAATAGAAAACAAACATATAAATGAAAATGAACAAAAAATAAATATTTCAAGAAAATATTATGCACCAAAGAAGCCATCTCCTTATCAGATGAAGATGAAGTTAGTGACAATGAGACAAAAAGAGTTCTATTCATGCAAATAGAAGACTCTGATAAAAAAGACACCGAAGAAGAATATGAAGAGGCATAAGTTGACTACCGATAAGAATTTTTGAGTTCCATAGAAGTTATAAGAAGAGAAAAGAATAAAAACAAGAAGCTACCAGAAGAACTAGACAAGAAAGAAGACACTCAGGAACTAGAAAAATGATCATGAAATTGAAGGTTCAAATAGAAGAAGACAAAAGAATTGAAGAAGCACTCAAATAATAGTCAAAATAAAGAGACATGACCATTGGAAATTTGGAATAAGAGATTGTCACATTGATAAAGGATCTTCAAAATAAAAATATGCAGAACAACTCAAAAGTTTTGGATGACATTATCAGTAGTCAAAGGCCTCATCATGAGAAGTATAGATTTGGATACAATCATACAGAAAATGGATCAATCTACAAAACAACAAAACAATAAACATATCCAAAAATATATACAGAAACAATCAAAGGGGATAGGAAGAACTACAAGGAAGATTACAAGGACACACCACTACGAAGATTCAAATTTCCGAATCAATGACCGACAGAAGAAAATAGGCCTCAGGAAGAAGAAGGATTCATAAGAGTAACTCCTTTCAAAATATATTCAACTCCTAAGTATCAAACTATCTTTTTTGGTTTATGTTATGCATGCAATAATTTTGGACATAAAGTTGTCAATTGCAGAGCTAACAACATGAACATAAATAACTTTGAAAGTCATACACAAAAGGGTTATCCAATAATGCCTAGTGAAACACAGTGAAGAAGCTACAACATGTTTGAATCATTGAGTGTTGAAGTGGAATGATACAAGTGTAACGAATTTGGACACATGGCCAAAGATTGTAGAATGAGATTCCCTTCTAAAGAACCACAAACAGAACAACAACAGTCACAAACATGAACCTTGGAAGAGAACATGTGTAAGAAAGAAGAATCGGTATAGCAATGAAGAATGAACACTTTCTCTACAAGTGCAATAGGAGAAACGTGGTTGGTATGCTGACAATGGCTATTCAAAACACATGACAAGTGATAAAGAAAGGTTTCTTACATTAAGAAAGGAAAGAGATGGATCAATCTCTTTTGGAAATGATGATTAAGCTAAAATCATTGGAAAAGTCACAGTCAGAATTGGAAATAAGAATACTAGGGTAGAAAATGTTCTACTAGTAGAAGATATGAAACATAATTTTCTAAGTGTAATTCAAATGTGTGACCAAGGTGATAAAATTACTTTCGATTCATAGAAGTGCAAGATAAGAAAATAAGGTTCAAGAAAATTGATTGCAACAACTGCAAGAACTTCAAGCAATATATATGTATTAAGTGAAATTGTAAATGAAAAGTGTTGTCTAGGAAAGGAAGATGAAGGCTGGCTATGGAACAAAAGAATGGGTCACATAGAATTTTATAACCTTGTCAAATTTAGCAAAAAGGATGCAGTTGGAGAAATTCCCCAGATTACGAAACCAACCAACACTTTATGCAAGCATTGTCAACAAGGAAAGAAAACAAAGTCCAGGTTCAAATCAAAGGAATACTCAACAACAAGACCATTTGAAATTGTGCATATTGATCTAGTTGGACCAACTACAACCAAGGGTTTAAAAGGTGGGAAATGATTTATGTTATTAGTTGATGATTATACAAAAATGACTGCAGTTTTCTTTCTCAGGAATAAGTCAGAATCTTTTGAAAACTTCAAGGTCTACAAGGAAATGGTTGAAAATGAAATGGATTCAAAAATAAAATGTTTGATATCTAATAATGGAGGAGAGTTCACTTCAAACAAATTTATGGACTCCTACAACAAGCATGGAATAAAAAGGCAATTCTACGTTGCTAGGACACCTCAAAATAATGCAATTGTTGAAAGAAAGAACAACACAATACAAGAAATGGCTCTAACAATATTAATGGATTCCAAATTGATAGATATTTTTTGGACATATGCAGTGCATACAACAATTCACATTCAAATTACAGTAATGCTCATAAACAACAATGAAAAAACTCCCTACGAGCTATGGAAAGGAAGACTAGAAAATGTGAAGCATTTCAAAGTATTTGGAAACAAATGGTACATTGTTGGGCTATAAATATGTGTTAACGGGCATAAATGACACACCGTCAACTGGAAGGTCAAATCCAGACCGGGGTTGTCTAAATAACCCAAGCCGTTTGGAGTGAAATGACTTGACAATTTTAATGGATTCGTTGGCCGACCAAAATCCGAGGAAAACAAAAGAAAAAAAACTAATCAAAAGAAACTATGATACTATGTACATGATTTTAATTATTTACAAGTTTAAAACAGAAACATGAGCATGTGATTATGAATAGGGTATTTACAATTTGCAAGTTTTGGTGGATGCCTTGTGAAATAAATGTTTTTTGCAATTGTTTATGAAGTAGGTAAAGAAAGCACATACATTTTATATTTTCTGTTTAATAATTTAAAATATAAGAGTTCACAAATACTGATAAGACATAATTTGAAACAAGAATAGGATAACAATCAAAACCAATTTTAGATTTTCCTATTTCCTTAATAAATAAACTAATAACAGAAACAAAATATGAGTAAAAATAACCTGAGATTAATCAACTACTGAGTTTATGTCTTTGTGCAATTCAAACTCCTTGCTATCTTTCCTATGAGAAAAGCCTATAACAGGCTTGTGCTAACATTCCCAGAGTAAATTTAAAAGGTATTGTTTAGAGAAAAGATATAAGAACATAGTAATAAATATATAGATCATGTGATCTTGTGATGACAAACACTTATAATAAGAGAAATTTAATATAAAGTATACATGTAATACATCTCTTAACATCAAGCATAAATCAATGATATTTAAATTGAATAATGATCACAGATGTAATATATGAACAACAAATTACAAACAGAATTTAAAGTGTTGAATAAAATGAAATATCATATGTTGTTAAGACTAAATCTATATACCATATTAACATTCCATAATATAAAAGCCAAAACGTAGTGGCAAATATCCACACTGGTCTAAATCCAAAGAGTGAAAATATTGTCCATATAGTCCTGGAAGTTACATGTCCATAATGTGTCCAAATCAAAGAACTCACTATTACTAAGAGTAAATAGTATTTAAACTAGTTCGGGATTCAAAAGATCATATCACATAGGATAGAGTTGAATCCACAAAAATTGGATAATATTACAAAAATAATGAAAATAGTAACCAGTCATGGATGAGTTGGTTTGTTCAAAATTAAACTAAATTTTGATAAAACATAGAAAAGTAGAAAATACTGAACATTTGAGTGCATCGTTGAAAGTTTTTTCTCCAATAAATCACTAGCACAGTCTTCCATTTCCTAAGAATAGAAAAACCGATTTGATATATTAGAAAAAGAAACAATTACTAATTACTAATTATTATTCAAAAGAGATTGGCTACAGAATCATAGATTCTGTAGCTAGTCTTATTTTTGGAAAATGAAATCAAAATTCAAATCTACCTATTTCGACTTTAATAATAGAATTGAATGAAATCAAAACAAAATCGTTTTACCATAAAAAATTAGCTAGAGAGGAATCTGATAGTTCGGAGTTTATAATTGCTTTGAAACTAGTCATGTTCTTAATGATTATATTTCCAGCCCTCTTGATTCATTTATTCTCCCTCTTTGTATGTGCCTTGACATCAAGGCTCTCTTGTTTCAACAGATCATTTTGAGCAGTCAAGGTTTTAATTTGGGCCAGTAAGAGCGGAACATTTGTATAGTAACACTCTACCCAGTCGAGGAACCTATCACAGTGTACCGAGGTGATGACAGATCAACCTGGGACACAGTCGAAAAAGGGTGCTTCAATATTACCTATGGTTTGTTCCAGGTCATGCCTGATACCTGAAAATCCTTCTTTACCCTTAAGACACGGGGGGAAATTGGTCACGAAGTCATACTGTTTAACATGGGTAATAACCTCTCTCCTAGAACACTGATTTTTTGGGTATTCATGAGCCAAGAAATCCTCTATCTCACTATCTGATCACCGATTATTGATTTGTATTGGATCGATCGAGCTCAAATGATTTTTCTTTCAATTTCTTAGTTTTCTAGAAATAAAATGACCAACATTCTTATTCTTGAAACTTAAATCCATGCTTTGTTGTTTTTTTTCTTTACATATATTCTTGGCAACCGATTTAACATTATTTTTTAAACTAGAATTGTTCATAGGAATATGAGGATATTTTTCCTTTAATTCAGAAATCACTTGTTCCGGAGATCTTCCATGTGAAAACCTACATGGTAATCCTTTATCTAGAGGGGTTTCATCAATAAATTATGGTCCATCAATTGAATTAACAAACTGGCTTTCAACCACTGGCTTGTTCGAGTTAGGGTTTGTAGTTAAAAGAGGGTTGGATGTAGCATTGGCCTGGGTGAATCCATTCCTTATCAGAAAGGTTCCCAATTGTCACCTATCTTCAAGAGGTGATAAACCAGCAAGATTTTGACGAGTCTGTGGTGAAACAAACTTGAATTGATATTGTGGCATTTGTAACGCTTGGACATTTTGTAAAGACTCATCAATAGGTAAAAGGGAATATCCAACTCAAACCCTATGAAATTCATAAGAAAATGGATATGGTAGAGAAAAACCATCCCGTATCGACCTTCACATGTAACAAATCGATTCAGAGTTAAAAGTAGACTATGCCATCTAGGTTTTAACAAAGCGATAGGAATACTTTTTATACAACAAGTGGTTTTACGAGAGGCCATAAATAAACTCCATGGGACCTCTTCTATTTTGGTATTTTTAAACCACCTCTTGCCTTTTGATTGGAGCCCTATCTCTTTTCTCATGAAATCCTCTATCAATTCCAACTGTATGTCTCAAATATTGGCTTTGAAGCCATCAAAGGTTTGTGCAAAACCTTTGGCAAATTGGAGATTATAGCCCTCAAACTTCTTGAGGAATACATCCTACCCATGAGCCTTTATATAATCAATAGAGTTGTCATGGGATAGTAAATATTGGCATCCATTCAGCTCAATACGGACTACGGGTGCCATTACCACTGTCACAAGGATGAAACAAAAATCACTCGAGATAGTTTTAGGTTCCCAACGGACGAGCAACGAGAACATGTTTGAGTGGAAAGTGAAGGCATGAATATAATAGAGTGTGGGGGCTATCATAACTTAGATAGGAGAGTTAGGGAGAATGAAAACCAGAAGGTTCATAGAATTCCAAACCATCTCTTGCGATGAGTGCCAAAACCTACAGAGTACAAAACCCTATACACATAATGAATAGATTCATTAATGTTTTGTGACAGCAAGGTAAGGTGAAAATCTAGGTACAACATGCATGTAATCATTTGTATGAATGTTGGTATGACACTTAAACTCATGAGAAGAATATCAATAGTTTACCGAGGTTCTTCATGCATCAAAATATTTCAACAATGAACTATCGAACCATTGAATTCATAACAACCATAATAAAACAAAAATTTGATAATGGACTAATCAACCATTTGACAGGCTTTGAATTTTAATCACATATGGGTGGATTTTAAAATGATATTTCTATGGAAAACTATTATGAAAAGGATCCAAGTTTTTATGTTTGAATTCATTCTTACAGTCATGAATTAAAACTAAAACAAAAGAAAATGAAAATGATAAAGATTCAATAAGGTAAGCTTTAATCCAATAATCGCTTCAAAACTCATAAAAACGTATTTACAAATCGAAGGTGATGGAAGCTACAGAAAGGTGTAATCTCTTTTGATCTTGTTAAGTATCAAAAATCATTTGTGGTTGCCAACAATGGCGACATACTAAGTGAAGCAGTTATCTCTACATCATCGGAAAATTCATGCCAGGGTGAATCAGATGAGATGAATTTTATAAATAGTTAATAACCGGTCAAGCAAATTGATCATAACTCAAAAAATAATGCAGTTTAGTATCACATGTATTTATGTCTAAAAAGAAAATTTCATCCGGTATCTAACTTAAATTACGAGTGAAGAAATTGTTTATGCGGTTGACTTCGATATTGTTGATAGAGCCACTACTGCCAGTAGGTGTCCATAGCCTCAATAGGGATGTCATTTGACCCACTCTAGTACCTCTATCCTATCCAAGAGTCATTCAACCATGATACAATAAATCTTTTCATTTCGATGAAATTGAAAATAGACTTGTGAATCTTCTTAAACCTGACATTGCTTCGCTACCAGCAGGCCTATTCAGTACCCCGACGAAGTTGCCTTGGTATCAAGTATGCATTTACCCGCTACCAGAAGACTTGCTCAATGTCTCGGTGGGTTTACATACACTTCCCACACATTGCCATTATTTCAACCCTCTAGAATTTATTTATAGTTTGTAGAACTTAATGACATTTAAGAGGGTGGGGTGATACTAAAAATCGTGTAGTTTGGAATGAAAAGATTTTATCTTTCACCAATTACTCTTCTGTTTTGATGACCCTCATCAAGAATTGGACACTTAGATTTCAGTTAGGAAATAATATCGAGGATGGGAAGGTACAGTTGAGTTTTTTTTCTCAAAACAAGGACACCGTTAGAAGTTTATTAATGACAATCACTTCTACTTGTAATTTCAATGAGCAACCAGAAACACTGATTTGAGAAGAAACTCATTTATGTTGATCGAATTTTAGCACTTACTTCTGAGGTGCTTGGGAAGTTATCAACTGCTTCTAATGAATGAAAAATTTGATTCCCTTCCACAAATGAGATGGTGACTTAGACATAATTATTCAGAAACAAATAAAAACTAAGCAAAATGAAAAGAACCAAAATAAAAAACAGAAAAGAAAATTAAAAATATATTTACAAAAGAGTGAAACAAAAAACATCAGGTGAAATACCTCTTGAGATCTTGTCCATTCACTAGGAAAGTGTCTGGTTGTCCCTCCAAATTATGCAGATGGAAAAAGCCGGGGCCCAATTTTTCAGAAATTACAAATGGTCGTAGCCACATATTTTAGAACTTGGTATGTTACTCCTTCCCCTCATGAGCTTTATCCCACTTGAGAACCAGATCTCCTACATCAAAATTCCTATCTGAAGAAGAATTTGAATCAAAACCAATTTTTTACAATTTGTTGATGCTGATCCAGTTTCTGATTTTCTTGGTTTCTTACCTCCTCTAGTTTTAACAAGCCATTAATTAGATTTTCTAGGGGAGGGAGCTCCTCTTCTTGGAATTTCTATGAAAAAATGTAGAGAAGGGAGTAAAACTTGTGGAGGAAGAATGGCTTCTCTTCCTTAAATGAGGAAGAAAGGGGAATTACCAAAAGAAGCTTTTGGTGTTACCCTATCAGCTTAGAGTGTATTATACAGTGCATTGTGCCAATTTTTTTGATTTTTTGAAACTGTCCTTTTAATAATCTTGATCAATTTTTTGTTTCTTGATTCTACTAATCCATTTCCTTCAGGGTAGTAGCTTGTAGAATACTTTAGTTTAATCCCTTTTTCCAAAGAACAAACGTTCATATCAAGGGATGAAAAGTAAGAGGAGTTATCAAAAACCAGATATTTGTGAATGCCAAAACGAGTAATGATATGAGAGTTTAGGAAGGATACTACCTGATTTATGTTCACCACTTTTAAAGGTACAACTTCAGACCATCTACTAAAATAATCTGTTGTTGTCAGGATATACTTGTGTTGTTGCGAAGAAAAGGGATTAATTGGTCCTATGATGTCAAGACCCCATTGTTGAAAAGGGGAATCTATAGTAATAGACTGCAAAGGGAATGCTTATTTTTTTACCCGTCTGGCAGCCTTTTGGCAGATTATGCATTTACGACACAATGCATGGGCATATTTAAACAAGGTAGGCCAATAGTATCCTTCTCTTAATACTTTGTGAGCGATGGTATCTCCACCTAAATGACCAACAACTTCACCTACATGAAGTTCAGATAGCACTTTTTCTGACTCCTCCTTTTCTAAACAATTCATAAGAACACCATCAAAGTTCTTTCGAAATAATACATCATTTATTAGTTGGAAGATGCAGATTAAAGCCTAAGTACTCTTCTGTTTTTAGGATCAAGATTGTGGGGAGAAAATCCATGTGTCAAATAAAATTTAATATTCTCATACCAAGAATTGGCAGTAACTTGTGCATAATTGATCTGTTTTTCGTCAGGCGGATTCACAGTTGAGGTGTTTATTTGACATTCTTGTTCTTCAACTGAATCAACCACTATTTTATGTAGGACTTTACCTATAACAATTTTTGAAGGTTTAATTTCAAGGTCATATTCCTGTAATGACATCATCTAATTTTCCCTTTTCTCACCCAGTTCTTTTTGTACTAAAACCTTTCTTACAGTTGGGTAAGGAACGATAACCTTGGTTCTTGATTTCAACAGGTATGACCAGAAGTTTTTTACTTCTTTAAAAACATCATATGCATGATGATGAACTATTAGGTAGTTAATATCTTCTTCTTTAAAATCTGATCTCATGAAGGCAATGGGTATCTCATTGCTTTCAATGTTTTTCTTTGTTAACATAGCAGCATAAGATAGGTCAAAAGAAAGGGTATAAAGAGTTAAATCTTGAGAAAAATTGGGGCTCATCAAGGAAGGGGATTCTATTATTTCTTTTCTAATTGAGTCGAAAGCCTGAATTTCTTGTGCTCCCCAATGGTACAAAACATATTTTTTAATTAAATTTTGTAACGGTCTAACCATTTCTAATAAACTTGGGACAAACATTCTGACGAAATTAATCTTGCCCAAAAAGGACTCCATAGCTTTTTTGGAAGGAGGGGGAGTTTATCAATATCTTGGGTTCTTTCAAGATCAATAATCATTCCATCTTTAGACACTATAAACCCAAGAAGTTTACCTGTTAAGAACCAAATATCAATATAGCATAGAAAAACCTCAGAATAAGTACTCAACGCCTTGAAAAAGAGAGAAATTCAGATAATAATCCTCTTCGAGGGGGAAACCTCCTTATGCCCACATAAATGTACAATTACAAGTTGATTCAAAATGAAAATGTATCCTTGGTATATATAGAAGACTAGGAGGTATAATTACAACTAATGGAATAAAACTGACATAAATAAAATAGCATTACTAATGTAATATGCCCCAATTAATGGGTAACGAGCCACTGTTTAGGGCTTAACATGCCCCTCCCCTTGAGACAAGTGTTTTCCACAACTCTTAAGTAAATCTGGATTCTTTTGTATAAAAGACTCATCTTCCCAAGTGGAATCTTCAGCCGATAGTTTCCTCCTCTATTCCTCAGCTAGCCAATTCTTGTGTCAGTGATGGCTTTAGGATCCAATATGATTTTTCCTTCCTCGTCAAATTCTGGAAATATAGTTTGAACTAGGATCTTTTCACATATAACCTTTTTTAAGAATGAAACATGGAAAACTGGGTGTACTCGTGAAGATGCAGGCAACTCCAATTTGTATGCCATAGTACCAATCTCTTGCAACACCTTATAAGGGCCATAGTACTTTGGTGATAATTT
>JZKD02S0928894.1:0-13879 GCA_000966675.3 Picea glauca
CTTTTCCTTTACCATTACTCAAACTCACCATCCCTTTACCCTTGATTTTACCTGGTTCATCATTTCCAAAGGTTACATTTCCTGTTTTGCTTTTACTTATAGACAAAAACTTATCATTGTCTCCAGTCATGTGCTTGGAACATCCACTATCTATATACCATCGGTCTTTTTGTTTTTCAGCTGAAAGTACTAGACCACATTTTTCACTATCTTTCTGTTACCATGTACTGGCATTTCCATCTAAGGGATTTATCCTTGGATCTTCCTTGTAATTCTTCATATGGCAGTTTGCAGCTTTCTGGCCGAATTTATGATAGTTATAACATTTGAGATCATTGTTCAATAAGTCAAAGTGATTGGTGCTATCTTTTCTACTCATTGTCTGCTTAGTTCTATGTTGCAAAGATTGTTTATTTCTTGACCTCCTCAGTTTCATGTCTCTAAGATTAATTTGACAATTTGCAATCTTATGACCAAAATTAGAATAGTAAAAACAATAACCATGGAAGAAATTTTGGTACCTGAAGGATGGCCTTCTTCTTAGCATTTGTTGCTCCATCTTCTGATATCTTTGTTTTTTATCAGGGATGATCTTGTCTTGATTTTCTTTTGGTGGCATAGTACTCACATGGTCTGATTGTCTATTGACTTGGAACTTGATCATATTTATTGGCTCTTTGACTTTTGGTTGTTTGTTGCTTGAACCATTTACATAACCTAAACTAGTCTTCAACAAAGGAGATCTATGTTTGCTCAAAATGTCATTTAGTTATGTTGAGGCTTTAATGCTTGAAAGATTTTGGAGATACAATGTTTTAAAATTCTCCATCTCTTTTCTGGTTTTTACTACCTCTTCTTCCAACGCTTCACTTTTTTCCTTCTTCTCTGATAACTTTTGTTTTAGAATGTCCTCTATTTTCTTTGCCTATTCTAATTCCACTTTTAGCAAGGAGAAGTCTTCATCAAGTTTTTTACTATCTTTCTTGAACTGCATCAGCAATTGTTTTTTATTTTTCTTCTTAGATTCGAGTCTAGCAATTTCTTCTAGAGCACTGATCAATTCTCCTTCCAAGTCAAACACATCTTCTTCATCATCAACATCACTTCCTATGATTTTATTATCATAGTCCTCTTTGGCCATAAGAATAAAGTCATTAACCTTATCTTCACAAGTAGAATCACTATCTGTGTCTCCTGAAGAGTCATCATTGTTTACACATAAACTTTTCTCTTTACCAAATATCTTGGATTTGAATTTCTCTTCACCTTCAGCATTTTGGTCCTTCTTCTTGTGTGGACTATTAGATGAAAAGTGACCTATTTTTTTACAGTTAAAACATTTGAAGGGAAACTTGTCTTGGTACTTGCCTGATCCTTTCTTTAGTCTTCTCACAAATTTTGCTTCAATTTCATTAGGCTCAGAATCCTCATTCTTATCTTCTTTAAACGATGCTTCTCTAGAGGTGGGTTTATCTTTACCTATCCTCATTTCATAAGAATTCATAGTTCCTAGGATTTGGTCAATAGGAAGATATTTTATATCATTAAGTTCTTCTATACTAGAGACCTTTGGGTTGAACCTATCTGGCAGAGATCTCAAAATTTTATGAACTAAAGAGACATCCTCAATTTTTTCACCAAGTCCTATCATTGCATTTAATAGTTCTTCAACTCTTAGAAAGTACTTCCCAACAGTTTCATCGTCTTTAATATTTATCTATTCAAACTATAATCTGTAGGTTTGAAGCTTGGCATCCTTTACCTTCTCATTACCTTCATAACTACTAATGAGTGTGTCCCACATTTCTTTGGCAGATTCTAAGTGCATAACTTTTACAAATTCTTCTTCTGCAATCCCACTCAGAATAGAATTCATAACCTTAGCATTGAAACTGAATTCTAGCTTTTCATCCTTAGAAGCTAGTACAACTAGCTTTACAGAACCAGTCACTACCACATCCTAGAAATTTGCACCTAAATCCATTATGTAGGTTCTCATCCTAACTTTCCAGAAGGCAATGTTTGTTCCATTGAACAGGGGGCCTTATTGGTTGAATTTCCTTCATGGCTAGTCATGTTTAAGCTCTGGGATCTACCCTTAGATAAAAGGAACCATCTCTGATACCAATTGTTGGACCACTGAGAGGGGGGGGTGAATCAGTTGTTACTGTGATTAAACAATTATGCCCATTTAAAACTCTTTACAGAATACTCAATGATGATCACAATAATGCAAGGAAGTAAGAAATAGAATATTCAACATCAATCACACTTGAAATATATAGAGACAAACATTTCCCGAGGAAACCCATAAAGGGAGAAAACCTCTTCTTCTTGATATGATAAGTAGTCTTTATTTTCTGTACATTATCATTCTTATGAGCACCAAATCCTTTTGAGGCTACCACCTCTATTTTACAAGAAACAACTTATTAAGAGAACCAACTCTCTGGTTTCTCTAGCACCCACTAGAAGGAAGCACCAATTCCCTGAGTGTTCCAACACCAACTGGATGGAAGCACCAACTTCCAATCACGCAGGCACCAACCTATATAACAGAGAACAATAGTTCTCCCTTGCACCACCCTACCACCCTGGTTTTTCTGGCTACAACTCCCTATGTTCAAGCACCCACTTGAAACTCTGAGGACAATAGTCCTCCTTAGCACCTCCCTACCACCCAGATATATAAATATTTGTTACTAAAATTTATTACAGTGATACAATGTTTATCAATGGCTTACCAGTCTCAACATTGTTCTGCTACATTGCTTTTCTCTGCCTGCATCAGTGTCTTCCTTCTCAAATCTTCTTGAGATTTTTGTTCTTATGTTATGTCTCTGCATGCATACCTCATCTTTCTCTTCCTCTCTCAGATATGGATTTTTTTTCTATGTCTTTCTTCTGTGATTTATGCTCTGTGCAACATTTCCATTCTATGCACAATGCCTCTTATGTGTGCTTCAGCTGCTACTCACAACCTGCTTCTACCCTCATGAATAGCTATGAAAAGAAGAAACAATATCTTCTTTGTTCTGTGTATATTTATCATGCCAAGTCCTCTGCCAGATCATACACCTAAATATCTGTCCTCTCTGGCGATTATGTTGATTATGTCTTCATCAGTGGTCGTTATCCTGAGATTCTTTGGATTCTCTGGGAGTTACAGTCTTCGACGCTTTTCCATCTGTCAATTGTCTCTATGATGAGTCTTCATTCCACTGGAAATTACCTCGAGACTCTTCAACTCCTCTAATGACCACCCTGAGGCTCCTCGAATTCTCTGGCAGATACAATCACTCTATTCTGGAAGTTACTAAGAGAACCTCCACGCGCTCATCCCTTTGGCTCCTTTTTTCTTCCTGAGAAAACTTCACAGTGGGCACTAGATTTTATGGCTAAGCCCCTTCCTTTCATGTGACCACGAGCCTTGATTAGACACCTATTCAAAAGGCACTTCGTGACTCACGACTTCGCATTTCAAATTTTCTGCTGCGAGTTGCCTCTATTATCCCAACTTGCGAAACTCTGAGGTGGAGCCTAACAGTGCTAACTCCTTCCTCAATCTTCCGTTGTGTGTGACCATAAGGATAATGTTCAAGCGCTTTCGTGATCCCAGTCTAGTGAGTGCTAGCTCCTTCTTTTGATATGACCTTGGGCAATGATCTCACGTGACCACACAATTGCGAGCGCATCCAAAGGCGATTTAAAAGAAAATGTGTTTCTCCCTACAATTTGCCCCGAGCCTCCACATGTCCTTTCTCAAAAACCATGGTTTCGATTGCGTCCTGCCCTCAACTTATTAATGTTCATGCACCTTCAATCCCTGCAATGCGACGGGACCGTCGATCTTATGATCTTGATGGTGCTCTTGAACGAATGGTTAAGATTTGTTCTTTCACAATCTGTGGATCAGATCTAACCTCCTTAAATCAACGGTCCTCAAGCTTTCGTATTTCAATGGTCTAGATCTCTCCATGATCCAACGATTGAGATATTCTCTTTGTTTTTCACGACTACACCCTTTGCGATGTCGAAATTTGGCTCACCTCCCTTCTTCTGATTCCCAAACTCGTGATTCCATGAGATCAACGGTCCATGATGTTGTGAGATTCAACGGCCTAGATCTCCTCTTCACACTTCATGATTCATATCTTATCCTATCAACGACCCAGATCATTCTGTGATCCAACGGTCCAAATTTCATTGAGACTTCTTGTTTCGCGATGTCGGAGGTTAGCTCACCTCCCTTCTTCTGATTCTCGATATCCCAAATACATTGTATTTGATCAACGGTCCACAACTCCCCATGATCTAAGGGCTCAGATCAAATCACGAACTTAGACATCGCAAGTTCCTACAACTCACACCTTTGACTTTTCCAGTTCATGAGTCAACAAAATGTTGATCTCTTGCCACGTATCCTTCCCAACACCAACGACTAGGATCAACTCCACTCTACCCCTTGAAAATATTCCGAAGTTCGATTCTTCGAACTCCCGGATCTACTGCCACCTGTCATCCCTGACAATGGATGGTTCCTATGACTTCAGAACTTGTCTCGTGCACTTTCCTTGGGATCCAATGGTTGTTGGTCCATGCACTCAGATCTAACGGTTGAGATATGTTCTCCTCTTCTCTGCGCGCTCGTTCCTCCTGTCTGGACTCTGATCCAACGGTCTAGATTCTTCACAATGCTTGATCCGACGGCCACTGTCACTCCTCCTCCTGAGCTGACGCTTCCTCCCAACTTGGAAGAATTTCTAAGTGTCAAATACCTCGGCCCTGACACACACTTGCGCTCTGCGTGCACCTCTGCGCTATTCCTCACGATCTTGTAAACAACAATTCTCGATGTTATCATCGTTGTTTTCCTTTTTTCCATCCTCATTGTTGTTCTTTCCATCAATGGCAAGCACACTCTGCATGTAAACATGCCAACACTTCGACAATCATTGAGGTTCTCAATCCCAAAAAAAAATCATTTGGACCCTCAAAATGGCCCCAGAAGTTTAGGAACCAAAAACCTATTAAAAATAGTAAATTGCCAGAAGATTGTTTTGATCCAGTTGGAATAGGTGGGTGGCCACCGATATCCACCTGGATCAATACAGATGACACATGTCATTTTTTTATTGGTCCAAATCAACCCCTGAAAAGTCCATTTCTAAGTGACATGTGGCACCTTGTCATGCTGCGACGTCACCCTACTAATGTTAGCATGATGTCATCTTGCCAGTTGTACAGTCAAGACATATGTCACCCTTGCAGTGGTGACATGTGTCACGTTTGACTTTGATGTTTTCCCTTATTTGACTTGAAATTTGACTAGCTATAACTTTTGCATACAAACTTTGTTTGAGCTGATTTTGCGTTGTTCGAAAGCTATCATCGAGCTCTACACAATGATGACATTTTCGAGAACATTTGAGATGGTCAAATTTTGATAATTTATGCATCCTCCTAGACCTTTGTGAGCGTTCTAGATCCTCTTGGACCTTCTATGAGAATTCTGGATCCTCTTGGATCAATGAGTATAATAAAATAGTTGAACAAGGACGATCAGAAAGGGAGTCCATAAACATTAATCACCACTATTATGATGCAGACAAAAAATTATAATGTAGACAAAGCTTCGGTTGAGAGCACAATTGAGAAATCAATGGAGAGAGCACCACCATAGTCGTGTCCTAGTATATTGTGAATGAACTTGTCCACTTAGAATCCCAAGAAACCCAACCCATGAAGGATGAAGAAGTGGGTTTGTCAATATAACCCCCCATTGGTTCTTTAATTCCACATTTCCCACTCACCAATTTGATTGAATTCAAGCACCCCAATGTGCTAAAATCATAAGAAAAAGGAAAAAGGATTGAATAATTGAGCGACTATGAAATAAAATTAAAGCGTGAAAGAGATACGTTGGGTTCTAAAAACAATAGCATTGACAATCTATCGTTGATGCAGACAAACTCAAATTCATGATAGGTCATATGGCCTGCTTTTGAGGCCCTAAAATGAGAGCATGGGAAGAATTAACCTTGCAAAGCGAAGGCCACATATTTATAGCAAACACACCTCCTCCATACATTAATGCCATGCACATCGTCATGAGTAATATTGAACATAATTGATAATATAGAGGATCACAGATCTCTAAAGTAATTGAAAACTTGATAACAATTGTGTCTAGAGAAGAGGATAAGAAAGTTGCAAGTTCAACAAAGTATATCTTTAACACAGAGTCAATTCAACTACTAAGAGAAATATGTATCATAGTATAAGAAGAAGGAATATAAGTCATACCAACATGAACATTAATATCATCTCAAGTCCAAAAAGATACATTAAATATGGTTCTTGGCGTTATGAATGGAGAGTGTTTGGTAATCCTGTGAAGTGGTAACATCCTGTGATGAGGATTTAATCGCATAAAGAAGTAGAGGTAGACACATTGAGAAAATTCCCTCGACCCTTTCTTCCTTGCTTATTGTAATCTTCTTATTAAACACGAGCCCATTCCAAGGGTGCGTAGATTATATACCTCACAACATGAATCCTGTTAACGGTGAAGCCAAATTCTAGAAGTCACTTCAAATGTCTAGAAATCAATGTTTCAACTACCCCGTCTCTATAAACTCTAGAAACATCTGGCAAAGTCAAAGACACCTAGAAATTTCTAGGATTAGATAATTTTGATCTTCTTCATGTAAGTTTTAAACCTGTGAAGTAAAGCAATGCATATAGATTCTTAAGCAAAACATAAATTAATCAATGGCTCATACACATAGTACACAAAGATTTATACCAGAAACCCTCAACCAGGGAAAACCTTTCTTATTTTCATTATATCGAATTTCACCATTCACCATACAATATATACAATGTTTTTAGGTATTCCGTAGATACCAAAACCCTAATCCCTTAATCCAGGATTAANCTTTTCCTTTACCATTACTCAAACTCACCATCCCTTTACCCTTGATTTTACCTGGTTCATCATTTCCAAAGGTTACATTTCCTGTTTTGCTTTTACTTATAGACAAAAACTTATCATTGTCTCCAGTCATGTGCTTGGAACATCCACTATCTATATACCATCGGTCTTTTTGTTTTTCAGCTGAAAGTACTAGACCACATTTTTCACTATCTTTCTGTTACCATGTACTGGCATTTCCATCTAAGGGATTTATCCTTGGATCTTCCTTGTAATTCTTCATATGGCAGTTTGCAGCTTTCTGGCCGAATTTATGATAGTTATAACATTTGAGATCATTGTTCAATAAGTCAAAGTGATTGGTGCTATCTTTTCTACTCATTGTCTGCTTAGTTCTATGTTGCAAAGATTGTTTATTTCTTGACCTCCTCAGTTTCATGTCTCTAAGATTAATTTGACAATTTGCAATCTTATGACCAAAATTAGAATAGTAAAAACAATAACCATGGAAGAAATTTTGGTACCTGAAGGATGGCCTTCTTCTTAGCATTTGTTGCTCCATCTTCTGATATCTTTGTTTTTTATCAGGGATGATCTTGTCTTGATTTTCTTTTGGTGGCATAGTACTCACATGGTCTGATTGTCTATTGACTTGGAACTTGATCATATTTATTGGCTCTTTGACTTTTGGTTGTTTGTTGCTTGAACCATTTACATAACCTAAACTAGTCTTCAACAAAGGAGATCTATGTTTGCTCAAAATGTCATTTAGTTATGTTGAGGCTTTAATGCTTGAAAGATTTTGGAGATACAATGTTTTAAAATTCTCCATCTCTTTTCTGGTTTTTACTACCTCTTCTTCCAACGCTTCACTTTTTTCCTTCTTCTCTGATAACTTTTGTTTTAGAATGTCCTCTATTTTCTTTGCCTATTCTAATTCCACTTTTAGCAAGGAGAAGTCTTCATCAAGTTTTTTACTATCTTTCTTGAACTGCATCAGCAATTGTTTTTTATTTTTCTTCTTAGATTCGAGTCTAGCAATTTCTTCTAGAGCACTGATCAATTCTCCTTCCAAGTCAAACACATCTTCTTCATCATCAACATCACTTCCTATGATTTTATTATCATAGTCCTCTTTGGCCATAAGAATAAAGTCATTAACCTTATCTTCACAAGTAGAATCACTATCTGTGTCTCCTGAAGAGTCATCATTGTTTACACATAAACTTTTCTCTTTACCAAATATCTTGGATTTGAATTTCTCTTCACCTTCAGCATTTTGGTCCTTCTTCTTGTGTGGACTATTAGATGAAAAGTGACCTATTTTTTTACAGTTAAAACATTTGAAGGGAAACTTGTCTTGGTACTTGCCTGATCCTTTCTTTAGTCTTCTCACAAATTTTGCTTCAATTTCATTAGGCTCAGAATCCTCATTCTTATCTTCTTTAAACGATGCTTCTCTAGAGGTGGGTTTATCTTTACCTATCCTCATTTCATAAGAATTCATAGTTCCTAGGATTTGGTCAATAGGAAGATATTTTATATCATTAAGTTCTTCTATACTAGAGACCTTTGGGTTGAACCTATCTGGCAGAGATCTCAAAATTTTATGAACTAAAGAGACATCCTCAATTTTTTCACCAAGTCCTATCATTGCATTTAATAGTTCTTCAACTCTTAGAAAGTACTTCCCAACAGTTTCATCGTCTTTAATATTTATCTATTCAAACTATAATCTGTAGGTTTGAAGCTTGGCATCCTTTACCTTCTCATTACCTTCATAACTACTAATGAGTGTGTCCCACATTTCTTTGGCAGATTCTAAGTGCATAACTTTTACAAATTCTTCTTCTGCAATCCCACTCAGAATAGAATTCATAACCTTAGCATTGAAACTGAATTCTAGCTTTTCATCCTTAGAAGCTAGTACAACTAGCTTTACAGAACCAGTCACTACCACATCCTAGAAATTTGCACCTAAATCCATTATGTAGGTTCTCATCCTAACTTTCCAGAAGGCAATGTTTGTTCCATTGAACAGGGGGCCTTATTGGTTGAATTTCCTTCATGGCTAGTCATGTTTAAGCTCTGGGATCTACCCTTAGATAAAAGGAACCATCTCTGATACCAATTGTTGGACCACTGAGAGGGGGGGGTGAATCAGTTGTTACTGTGATTAAACAATTATGCCCATTTAAAACTCTTTACAGAATACTCAATGATGATCACAATAATGCAAGGAAGTAAGAAATAGAATATTCAACATCAATCACACTTGAAATATATAGAGACAAACATTTCCCGAGGAAACCCATAAAGGGAGAAAACCTCTTCTTCTTGATATGATAAGTAGTCTTTATTTTCTGTACATTATCATTCTTATGAGCACCAAATCCTTTTGAGGCTACCACCTCTATTTTACAAGAAACAACTTATTAAGAGAACCAACTCTCTGGTTTCTCTAGCACCCACTAGAAGGAAGCACCAATTCCCTGAGTGTTCCAACACCAACTGGATGGAAGCACCAACTTCCAATCACGCAGGCACCAACCTATATAACAGAGAACAATAGTTCTCCCTTGCACCACCCTACCACCCTGGTTTTTCTGGCTACAACTCCCTATGTTCAAGCACCCACTTGAAACTCTGAGGACAATAGTCCTCCTTAGCACCTCCCTACCACCCAGATATATAAATATTTGTTACTAAAATTTATTACAGTGATACAATGTTTATCAATGGCTTACCAGTCTCAACATTGTTCTGCTACATTGCTTTTCTCTGCCTGCATCAGTGTCTTCCTTCTCAAATCTTCTTGAGATTTTTGTTCTTATGTTATGTCTCTGCATGCATACCTCATCTTTCTCTTCCTCTCTCAGATATGGATTTTTTTTCTATGTCTTTCTTCTGTGATTTATGCTCTGTGCAACATTTCCATTCTATGCACAATGCCTCTTATGTGTGCTTCAGCTGCTACTCACAACCTGCTTCTACCCTCATGAATAGCTATGAAAAGAAGAAACAATATCTTCTTTGTTCTGTGTATATTTATCATGCCAAGTCCTCTGCCAGATCATACACCTAAATATCTGTCCTCTCTGGCGATTATGTTGATTATGTCTTCATCAGTGGTCGTTATCCTGAGATTCTTTGGATTCTCTGGGAGTTACAGTCTTCGACGCTTTTCCATCTGTCAATTGTCTCTATGATGAGTCTTCATTCCACTGGAAATTACCTCGAGACTCTTCAACTCCTCTAATGACCACCCTGAGGCTCCTCGAATTCTCTGGCAGATACAATCACTCTATTCTGGAAGTTACTAAGAGAACCTCCACGCGCTCATCCCTTTGGCTCCTTTTTTCTTCCTGAGAAAACTTCACAGTGGGCACTAGATTTTATGGCTAAGCCCCTTCCTTTCATGTGACCACGAGCCTTGATTAGACACCTATTCAAAAGGCACTTCGTGACTCACGACTTCGCATTTCAAATTTTCTGCTGCGAGTTGCCTCTATTATCCCAACTTGCGAAACTCTGAGGTGGAGCCTAACAGTGCTAACTCCTTCCTCAATCTTCCGTTGTGTGTGACCATAAGGATAATGTTCAAGCGCTTTCGTGATCCCAGTCTAGTGAGTGCTAGCTCCTTCTTTTGATATGACCTTGGGCAATGATCTCACGTGACCACACAATTGCGAGCGCATCCAAAGGCGATTTAAAAGAAAATGTGTTTCTCCCTACAATTTGCCCCGAGCCTCCACATGTCCTTTCTCAAAAACCATGGTTTCGATTGCGTCCTGCCCTCAACTTATTAATGTTCATGCACCTTCAATCCCTGCAATGCGACGGGACCGTCGATCTTATGATCTTGATGGTGCTCTTGAACGAATGGTTAAGATTTGTTCTTTCACAATCTGTGGATCAGATCTAACCTCCTTAAATCAACGGTCCTCAAGCTTTCGTATTTCAATGGTCTAGATCTCTCCATGATCCAACGATTGAGATATTCTCTTTGTTTTTCACGACTACACCCTTTGCGATGTCGAAATTTGGCTCACCTCCCTTCTTCTGATTCCCAAACTCGTGATTCCATGAGATCAACGGTCCATGATGTTGTGAGATTCAACGGCCTAGATCTCCTCTTCACACTTCATGATTCATATCTTATCCTATAAACGACCCAGATCATTCTGTGATCCAACGGTCCAAATTTCATTGAGACTTCTTGTTTCGCGATGTCGGAGGTTAGCTCACCTCCCTTCTTCTGATTCTCGATATCCCAAATACACTGTATTTGATCAACGATCCACAACTCCCCATGATCTAAGGGCTCAGATAAAATCGCGAACTTAGACATCGCAAGTTCCTACAACTCACACCTTTGACTTTTCCAGTTCATGATTCAACGAAATGTTGATCTCTTGCCACGTATCCTTCCCAACACCAACGGCTAGGATCAACTCCACTCTACCCCTTGAAAATATTCTGAAGTTCGATTCTTCGAACTCCCGGATCTACTGCCACCTGTCATCCCTGACAATGGATGGTTCCTATGACTTCAGAACTTGTCTCGTGCACTTTCCTTGGGATCCAATGGTTGTTGGTCCATGCACTCAGATCTAACGGTTGAGATATGTTCTCCTCTTCTCTGCGCGCTCGTTCCTCCTGTCTGGACTCTGATCCAACGGTCTAGATTCTTCACAATGCTTGATCCGACGGCCACTGTCACTCCTCCTCCTGAGCTGACGCTTCCTCCCAACTTGGAAGAATTTCTAAGTGTCAAATACCTCGGCCCTGACACACACTTGCGCTCTGCGTGCACCTCTGCGCTATTCCTCACGATCTTGTAAACAACAATTCTCGATGTTATCATCGTTGTTTTCCTTTTTTCCATCCTCATTGTTGTTCTTTCCATCAATGGCAAGCACACTCTGCATGTAAACATGCCAACACTTCGACAATCATTGAGGTTCTCAATCCCAAAAAAAAATCATTTGGACCCTCAAAATGGCCCCAGAAGTTTAGGAACCAAAAACCTATTAAAAATAGTAAATTGCCAGAAGATTGTTTTGATCCAGTTGGAATAGGTGGGTGGCCACCGATATCCACCTGGATCAATACAGATGACACATGTCATTTTTTTATTGGTCCAAATCAACCCCTGAAAAGTCCATTTCTAAGTGACATGTGGCACCTTGTCATGCTGCGACGTCACCCTACTAATGTTAGCATGATGTCATCTTGCCAGTTGTACAGTCAAGACATATGTCACCCTTGCAGTGGTGACATGTGTCACGTTTGACTTTGATGTTTTCCCTTATTTGACTTGAAATTTGACTAGCTATAACTTTTGCATACAAACTTTGTTTGAGCTGATTTTGCGTTGTTCGAAAGCTATCATCGAGCTCTACACAATGATGACATTTTCGAGAACATTTGAGATGGTCAAATTTTGATAATTTATGCATCCTCCTAGACCTTTGTGAGCGTTCTAGATCCTCTTGGACCTTCTATGAGAATTCTGGATCCTCTTGGATCAATGAGTATAATAAAATAGTTGAACAAGGACGATCAGAAAGGGAGTCCATAAACATTAATCACCACTATTATGATGCAGACAAAAAATTATAATGTAGACAAAGCTTCGGTTGAGAGCACAATTGAGAAATCAATGGAGAGAGCACCACCATAGTCGTGTCCTAGTATATTGTGAATGAACTTGTCCACTTAGAATCCCAAGAAACCCAACCCATGAAGGATGAAGAAGTGGGTTTGTCAATATAACCCCCCATTGGTTCTTTAATTCCACATTTCCCACTCACCAATTTGATTGAATTCAAGCACCCCAATGTGCTAAAATCATAAGAAAAAGGAAAAAGGATTGAATAATTGAGCGACTATGAAATAAAATTAAAGCGTGAAAGAGATACGTTGGGTTCTAAAAACAATAGCATTGACAATCTATCGTTGATGCAGACAAACTCAAATTCATGATAGGTCATATGGCCTGCTTTTGAGGCCCTAAAATGAGAGCATGGGAAGAATTAACCTTGCAAAGCGAAGGCCACATATTTATAGCAAACACACCTCCTCCATACATTAATGCCATGCACATCGTCATGAGTAATATTGAACATAATTGATAATATAGAGGATCACAGATCTCTAAAGTAATTGAAAACTTGATAACAATTGTGTCTAGAGAAGAGGATAAGAAAGTTGCAAGTTCAACAAAGTATATCTTTAACACAGAGTCAATTCAACTACTAAGAGAAATATGTATCATAGTATAAGAAGAAGGAATATAAGTCATACCAACATGAACATTAATATCATCTCAAGTCCAAAAAGATACATTAAATATGGTTCTTGGCGTTATGAATGGAGAGTGTTTGGTAATCCTGTGAAGTGGTAACATCCTGTGATGAGGATTTAATCGCATAAAGAAGTAGAGGTAGACACATTGAGAAAATTCCCTCGACCCTTTCTTCCTTGCTTATTGTAATCTTCTTATTAAACACGAGCCCATTCCAAGGGTGCGTAGATTATATACCTCACAACATGAATCCTGTTAACGGTGAAGCCAAATTCTAGAAGTCACTTCAAATGTCTAGAAATCAATGTTTCAACTACCCCGTCTCTATAAACTCTAGAAACATCTGGCAAAGTCAAAGACACCTAGAAATTTCTAGGATTAGATAATTTTGATCTTCTTCATGTAAGTTTTAAACCTGTGAAGTAAAGCAATGCATATAGATTCTTAAGCAAAACATAAATTAATCAATGGCTCATACACATAGTACACAAAGATTTATACCAGAAACCCTCAACCAGGGAAAACCTTTCTTATTTTCATTATATCGAATTTCACCATTCACCATACAATATATACAATGTTTTTAGGTATTCCGTAGATACCAAAACCCTAATCCCTTAATCCAGGATTAA
>JZKD02S0928971.1:0-13879 GCA_000966675.3 Picea glauca
TCACAGAAGATCTACAAGTGGGTATGTGTTTAACCTATTTGGAGGAACAATCAGTTGGATGAGAAAAAGACAGGTTGTAGTGGCACTCTCAACTACAGAAGCTGAATACATGGCAGCCACTCATGCAAGAAAGGAAGAAGTATGGTTACAGATATTGTGTTTAGGTATTGGGTTGGTACAACAAGCAGTGAGATTATATTGTGATAGTCAGAGTACAATCTTCCTGGAAAAGAACCCATCTTATCATTCGAAGACAAAGAATATTGATGTTTAGTATCACTTTGTGAGAGACATGGTTGAGGAAAATAAGGTGTTGCTGGAAAAGGTTGACACTTTGAAGAATGTTGCAAATTTATTGACAAAGTCTGTGAGCATAGAAAAGTTCTCTTGGTGTAGAGTAACAATGGGCATTCCTGCCCTGGATTGTTGACTATATAACCCTGTGGACCCATGGATGCAAATAAAACAACAAGTGGGAGAGTGTTGGTTATATGTTATATTCTTTGCATGTGTGTGTAACGTTCCCCCGGTCAACCTCAGGCTGGGGTATGCCACTCCAAAGCAACCACTCATGCTCTGACACCAGACGCTAACATTTCTAGCCTTCAGGTCGAGCCATGATACTCTAGGGAACACTTTTGTTCCCATAATGTGGAACATATAGTAGCATACTCAATAGTCAACTAAGCAATGGCACATAAATTTACTCTTTAAATTGTATGCAACTAAAACATATACATACAACACGCTCATGGAAGATTTACATCTAAACATAAAAAAACAATTACTTTCTGTAACATATGACTTTTATATTGAAATAAAATTAACTACATATATGCATCATTTACAGGAAATTTCCCATAAGCACACAAGCAATCATAATCACATATATGATAAAATCGTAACATAGGCATGTAAATAAAAAAAAAAACATATCATTTTATCGTACAATTGGTACTTATCTTAGAAAGACTGTCACCAACTTCTTACAGGTCGTACACAAACCTCCCATCCATAGACTACATTGTTCATCACTCTCAATAGTGAGTCACCTCCGAGTTGGGACTGAAATCCACCCAGTGTAAAGGGTTCCTATCCAGGCTAAGGCTCAAGGACAACATGAAAGACTCAATCTCAGGTTCTCACTCAACTAACATCCTACAGCCTCTCATTCCCCACATGCATGTCCCACCCAAGGAAGTGTGCCCCTTCTTTGCTCAACAGTCCCTCGGCTGCCCCACTTCCCTTCCAGGGTTTCAACAACAGGTTGGAACGGAAGTCTCATAGAATTGTAGCTGCAGTATAGCACCTTTGGGAATCAAACCCCAGCAATTCTCTCTCTTAGAGAACTACTCATAGGCCTGACAACCCACTTCTTCAATCTCGCTCCAAGCTAACCAAGTACACCAACCAAAAAGGCTACGGAAACAGGCTTTAGAATGGTGAAATGGTTGTCTCAAGTATAACAGAATGTATGAGTGAAATGGTCATGGAATCATTGACTAGATAATTGAGTGTGGATAGGAATCACTGTGAACTCTTCGTGAAAAGTGATGGTGAGAATGATGCTCGTCGAGTTGCTGGTAAGGTATCCATGAGAAATCTCCCAATGAGCTAAGTTGCCCCACGATATGAATGCATGTCCCCAAATCGACACTTGTCATATCATAAGTTACTTTTGTCCACTTGTCCCCAACTTTAAAACTTAGGATAAAATAATTATCCATACTTTATGTTTTAGGAAATATTAATATAATATTCCCTTGACTTTTGTCCCTCCCTTTCCCTAACTGGTGAAGTTCATCCCCCCATCTCTTTTATCGTGGTCGGTCTACGTGCAGCGATGTATTTTATATTAATCATGAGTCATGTACAAAGTAGGTGCATTGACCCTTGACATCTAGGCATTTCGGCCTAATACCAAAACATAAGAATCTTAGCTTATAATACTGGCTCACCAGCCTATAATGCATATCATATACATAAAGGTTCATTGACCTTAATATTGCGTGCACTTTAGTTACTGTTCACGGTATCTGCTAACCTCAAGGTTGTGCGTTCTTTAGTTACTGCACGTGATATCTTGTGATGTACATATTACATCATTTTACTACGTAGTTCATGCGCACACTATGCCACATGATGTGCATTATCAAATGAGGTCAAAACAACTCACCAACTTAAGTATATTTATATTACATTTACAATTGGGTTCGATCAAGGGATATTATAATCCCCTTCCCTTATTTATGCACTGTCCTCAGTGCATCATACACCCATATATATCAGAGTTTTCAAAAATCTTCAAAAATTTGCGGGTATTATGTCCACATTGCATCTTCATGCTCCCAAGTAGCATCCTCAGGACCGTACCAGGTCCATTGAACCTTTACAATCCCTATGGCTTGGTTCCAGAGTGGCTTGAATTTCCAGTCCAAAATGCACACCAGATGCACTTGAAAAGCGCCTTCTTGCTCCACCTGAATCACATTCCAATCAATAACATGATTAGCATCGGGTATATATTTCTTTAGCAATGATACATGGAAGACATTATGAATAGACATAGATGCAGACAATACAATCATATAAGCAACTAGACCAATCGTCTCTAGGATTTCAAATGGTCCACAAAATCTGGTTACCAACTTGGTGCAGCTTCCCAGCTTCAGGGAACTCATGTTAGATTTCACTTTCAAGAAAACATGATCACCAACTTTGAATTTTCTTTGGGTTATGTTCTTATTAGCATAACTTTTCTGTCTGTCTTGGGAATCTTTTAAATTCTGCTTAATTTTTAAAGTGCACCTGCTGCCGTAAAGTGCTTCAAATGGGCTCATCTTCAATGATGCCTGATACCCATTATTGTAAGCGAATTCTACTAAATGTAGGTAGTGTTCCCATTTTGATGGTTTATCCATCATATAAATTCTCAACATATCTTTTATCACTCTATTCACCCTCTTTGTCTATCCATCAGACTTAGGATGGTAAGCTATACTAAAGTTCAGATTCGTTATGAATCCTTTGAACAATCCTTTCTAGAAATTCGAGGTGAATTTCGGGTCTCTGTTAGACACGATCTTTTTAGGAATTTCGTGCAATTGTGCCACTTCCTTCATGAAAATATCAACTACATTTGTTTCCTTGTGAGTAGCTTTCAGTGGAATAAAATGGGCAGCTTTTGTAAGCTTGTCCACCACCACCATAATCGAATCATGCAGCTTTCCTTTTCTGGGCAATCCCATAATAAAATCCATTGTCACCACTTCCCACTTCCATTCAGGAATGGTTAAAGGTTGCAGCAACCCTGTTGGGTGCCTATGTTCTTCTTTAACTTTCTGGCATTCCATACATCTTGCAATGTATTTTTCTATCTCTCTCTTCATACCTAGCCAAAAGTATTGGCTCTTGAACGTTGCTACAGTTTTCCAATATCCAGGGTGCCCTACATAAGGAACATTATGCATCTCATGCAAAATTATACGTTTCAAGTCCTGGAAATCTGGTACAAAAATTTTGTTCTTGTGCAACAGTATTCCATCTACTCCCAACTTATAAATATCCATCTTTTGTGGTGTCTTACCTTGTTGTAATTTTTCTACCAATTCTCTGTATTGCATATTTGCATTAGCAGCCTCTATAATTTTGCTTTTAACATCAGTTTGGTACATGATAATGGTTGTAGCACGTAGTTCATGCACCCTCTTGTTGAGTGCATCAACCACTTTATTTTATTTCCCCTTGATATGCTTTATATCAAAGTCATTTCGCTTAGAAATTCTAACCATCTTCTTTGCTTATCATTTAGATTTGATTGATCAAATAAATATTTCAGACCATTGTGGTCTATTCTTAGCTCAAACCTCTTTCCCATGAGGTAGTGTCTCCATTTCCTCAAGGCATTCACTATGGCTTCCAACTCCAAATCGTGAGTGGCATAGTTTCTTTCATGATCCTTCAAATTCCTTGATTTGTAACATATGAAAAATCCATTTTCACTGAGGACTCCACCAAGTCCTTCCTTACATGCATCTTTGTATACAATGAAATCTTCATTTCGGTCTGTGATCCTTAATATTGGAGAACTTGTCAATAATTGTTTCAAATGTTGGAAACTCCTCTCACAATCCAGTGTCCACTGAAACTTCATTCCCTTTCTTTGCAAGGAAGTGATTGGATGTGCAATCTTTGATAATCCTTCAATAAATCTTCTGTAGTAACCTACAAGACCCATGAATGATCTCACCTCTGTCACATTATTTGGTGCTGACCATTCTCTAATGGCCTCTATCTTCTCAGGATCCACTGCTATCCCATCTTTTGAAATGATATGCCCCAAATAATGAATCTGTTTCTGATAAAATGAGCACTTGCTNTATGTGTTTAACCTATTTGGAGGAGCAATCAGTTGGATGAGAAAAAGACAGGTTGTAGTGGCACTCTCAACTACAGAAGCTGAATACATGGCAGCCACTCATGCAAGAAAGGAAGAAGTATGGTTACAGATATTGTGTTCAGGTATTGGGTTGGTACAACAAGCAGTGAGATTATATTGTGATAGTCAGAGTACAATCTTCCTGGAAAAGAACCCATCTTATCATTCGAAGACAAAGAATATTGATGTTTAGTATCACTTTGTGAGAGACATGGTTGAGGAAAATAAGGTGTTGCTGGAAAAGGTTGACACTTTGAAGAATGTTGCAAATTTATTGACAAAGTCTGTGAGCATAGAAAAGTTCTCCTGGTGTAGAGTAACAATGGGCATTCCTGCCCTGGATTGTTGACTATATAACCCTGTGGACCCATGGATGCAAATAAAACAACAAGTGGGAAAGTGTTGGTTATATGTTATATTCTTTGCATGTGTGTGTAACATTCCCCCGGTCAACCTCGGGCTGGGGTATGCCACTCCAAAGAAACCACTCATGCTCTGACACCAGACGCTAACATTCCTAGCCTTCAGGTCGAGCCATGATACTCTAGGGAACACTTTTGTTCCCATAATGTGGAACATATAGTAGCATACTCAATAGTCAACTAAGCAATGCCACATAAATTTACTCTTTAAATTGTATGCAACTAAAACATATACATACAACACGCTCATGGAAGATTTACATCTAAACATAAAAAAACAATTACTTTTTGTAACATATGACTTTTATATTGAAATAAAATTAACTACATATATGCATCATTTACAGGAAATTACCCATAAGCACACAAGCAATCATAATCACATATATGATAAAATCGTAACATAGGCATGTAAATAACAAAACAACATATCATTTTATCATACAATTGGTACTTATCTTAGAAAGACTGTCACCAAGTTCTTACAGGTCGTCCACAAACCTCCCATCCATAGACTACATTGTTCATCACTCTCAATAGTGAGTCACCTCCGAGTTGGGACTGAAATCCACCCAGTGTAAAGGGTTCCTATCCAGGCTAAGGCTCAAGGACAACATGAAAGACTCAATCTCAGGTTCTCACTCAACTAACATCCTACAACCTCTCATTCCCCACATGCATGTCCCACCCAAGGAAGTGTGCCCCTTTTCTGCTCAACAGTCCCTCGGCTGCCCCACTTCCCTTCCAAGGCTTCAACAACAGGTTGGACCGGAAGTCTCATAGCATTGTAGCTGCAGTATAGCACCTTTGGGAATCAAACCCCAGCAATTCTCTCTCTCAGAGAACTACTCATAGGCCTGAAAACCCGCTTCTTCAATCTCTCTCCAAGCTAACCAAGTACACCAACCAAAAAGGCTACGAAAACAGGCTTTAGAATGGTGAAATGGTTGTCTCAAGTATAACAGAATGTATGAGTGAAATGGTCATGGAATCATTGACTAGATAATTGAGTGTGGACAGGAATCACTGTGAACTCTTCGTGAAAAGTGATGGTGAGAATGATTCTCGTCGGGTTGCTGGTAAGGTATCCATGAGAAATCTCCCAATGAGCTAAGTTCCCCCACGATATGAATGCATGTCCCCAAATCGACACTTGTCATATCATAAGTTACTTTTGTCCACTTGTCCCCAACTTTAGAACTTAGGATAAAATAATTATCCATACTTTATGTTTTAGGAAATATTAATATAATATTCCCTTGACTTTTGTCCCTCCCTTTCCCTAACTGGTGAAGTTCATCCCCCCATCTCTTTTATCGTGGTCGGTCTACGTGCAGCGATGTATTTTATATTAATCATGAGTCATGTACAAAGTAGGTGCATTGACCCTTGACATCTAGGCATTTCGGCCTAATACCAAAACATAAGAATCTTAGCTTATAATACTGGCTCACCAGCCTATAATGCATATCATATACATAAAGGTTCATTGACCTTAATATTGCGTGCACTTTAGTTACTGTTCACGGTATCTGCTAACCTCAAGGTTGTGCGTTCTTTAGTTACTGCACGTGATATCTTGTGATGTACATATTACATCATTTTACTACGTAGTTCATGCGCACACTATGCCACATGATGTGCATTATCAAATGAGGTCAAAACAACTCACCAACTTAAGTATATTTATATTACATTTACAATTGGGTTCGATCAAGGGATATTATAATCCCCTTCCCTTATTTATGCACTGTCCTCAGTGCATCATACACCCATATATATCAGAGTTTTCAAAAATCTTCAAAAATTTGCGGGTATTATGTCCACATTGCATCTTCATGCTCCCAAGTAGCATCCTCAGGACCGTACCAGGTCCATTGAACCTTTACAATCCCTATGGCTTGGTTCCAGAGTGGCTTGAATTTCCAGTCCAAAATGCACACCAGATGCACTTGAAAAGCGCCTTCTTGCTCCACCTGAATCACATTCCAATCAATAACATGATTAGCATCGGGTATATATTTCTTTAGCAATGATACATGGAAGACATTATGAATAGACATAGATGCAGACAATACAATCATATAAGCAACTAGACCAATCGTCTCTAGGATTTCAAATGGTCCACAAAATCTGGTTACCAACTTGGTGCAGCTTCCCAGCTTCAGGGAACTCATGTTAGATTTCACTTTCAAGAAAACATGATCACCAACTTTGAATTTTCTTTGGGTTATGTTCTTATTAGCATAACTTTTCTGTCTGTCTTGGGAATCTTTTAAATTCTGCTTAATTTTTAAAGTGCACCTGCTGCCGTAAAGTGCTTCAAATGGGCTCATCTTCAATGATGCCTGATACCCATTATTGTAAGCGAATTCTACTAAATGTAGGTAGTGTTCCCATTTTGATGGTTTATCCATCATATAAATTCTCAACATATCTTTTATCACTCTATTCACCCTCTTTGTCTATCCATCAGACTTAGGATGGTAAGCTATACTAAAGTTCAGATTCGTTATGAATCCTTTGAACAATCCTTTCTAGAAATTCGAGGTGAATTTCGGGTCTCTGTTAGACACGATCTTTTTAGGAATTTCGTGCAATTGTGCCACTTCCTTCATGAAAATATCAACTACATTTGTTTCCTTGTGAGTAGCTTTCAGTGGAATAAAATGGGCAGCTTTTGTAAGCTTGTCCACCACCACCATAATCGAATCATGCAGCTTTCCTTTTCTGGGCAATCCCATAATAAAATCCATTGTCACCACTTCCCACTTCCATTCAGGAATGGTTAAAGGTTGCAGCAACCCTGTTGGGTGCCTATGTTCTTCTTTAACTTTCTGGCATTCCATACATCTTGCAATGTATTTTTCTATCTCTCTCTTCATACCTAGCCAAAAGTATTGGCTCTTGAACGTTGCTACAGTTTTCCAATATCCAGGGTGCCCTACATAAGGAACATTATGCATCTCATGCAAAATTATACGTTTCAAGTCCTGGAAATCTGGTACAAAAATTTTGTTCTTGTGCAACAGTATTCCATCTACTCCCAACTTATAAATATCCATCTTTTGTGGTGTCTTACCTTGTTGTAATTTTTCTACCAATTCTCTGTATTGCATATTTGCATTAGCAGCCTCTATAATTTTGCTTTTAACATCAGTTTGGTACATGATAATGGTTGTAGCACGTAGTTCATGCACCCTCTTGTTGAGTGCATCAACCACTTTATTTTATTTCCCCTTGATATGCTTTATATCAAAGTCATTTCGCTTAGAAATTCTAACCATCTTCTTTGCTTATCATTTAGATTTGATTGATCAAATAAATATTTCAGACCATTGTGGTCTATTCTTAGCTCAAACCTCTTTCCCATGAGGTAGTGTCTCCATTTCCTCAAGGCATTCACTATGGCTTCCAACTCCAAATCGTGAGTGGCATAGTTTCTTTCATGATCCTTCAAATTCCTTGATTTGTAACATATGAAAAATCCATTTTCACTGAGGACTCCACCAAGTCCTTCCTTACATGCATCTTTGTATACAATGAAATCTTCATTTCGGTCTGTGATCCTTAATATTGGAGAACTTGTCAATAATTGTTTCAAATGTTGGAAACTCCTCTCACAATCCAGTGTCCACTGAAACTTCATTCCCTTTCTTTGCAAGGAAGTGATTGGATGTGCAATCTTTGATAATCCTTCAATAAATCTTCTGTAGTAACCTACAAGACCCATGAATGATCTCACCTCTGTCACATTATTTGGTGCTGACCATTCTCTAATGGCCTCTATCTTCTCAGGATCCACTGCTATCCCATCTTTTGAAATGATATGCCCCAAATAATGAATCTGTTTCTGATAAAATGAGCACTTGCTYAATTTGGCATATAACTGACGTTCCCTTAATACTTGCAACACCATCCTCAAATGGTKTTCGTTCTCTTCCTCTGACTTGGAATATATAATAAYTTCATCCAAAAAGACAATGACAAACTTGTYCAAATACTCTTAGAAAACACCATTCATTAAGCACATGAGAACAATTGGTGCATTTGACAACCCAAATGRTACCACTGTGAACTCATAATGACCATACCTTGTCCTGAAGGCGGTCTTGCTAATATMTTCTTCTTTAATTCTTACCTGATGGTATCCTGATCTGAGATCTATMTTTGAAAATATCTTTTCATCCTTCAATTGATCAAAACGATCATTGATCCTTGGCAGAGGATACTTGTTCTTTACAGTCACTTTATTCAACTGTCTGAAATCAATGCACAATCTTAACGTTCTATCTTTATTTTTCAAAAAAAAGACTGGGGCACCCCAAGGTGATACACTTGGGCGTATATACCCCTTTTTCAAAATTTCTTCAAGCTACATTTGCAACTCCTTCAATTATGGTGTACTCATTATGTAAGGAGTCTTTGATACTGGCGCTACTCTAGGCATCAAATTTATAGAGAAATTAATGTCTCTCCTTGGGGGTAGTCCGGGTACCTCCTTGAACACATCCTCAAAATCTTCCAAGACTACATAATCCTCCAAATTTGGCACCTTTTCTTTAGGTGTCTCCTCCATATGAGCTACAAATATTTGACATCCTCTTCTATAACATTTCTTCAGCTGCAATGCTGAAATTTCTCTAACGATTACTGCCCTGGGAATTTCCTACACTTTCCTTTGGTTCCCTTCTTCATCCAAGCAAGTAAATTCTTTGTTATGGCAATCCAATAGAGCATGATGTGGGTCCAACCAATCCATCCCAATTAAACAGTCATAGGAACCTAAAGGTAAGATGTTCAAATATTCTTTGGTGTTCAGTCCATTCATGTCCATGAGGCATGACTTAACCATCTCATTAACCTTTCTTCTGGCTCCTATAGCCAGTTGTACCAACCAGGATTTCCCATGCTTGCTTCTTGGAAATTGCAAACTTTCCACCATCTTAGGGTGTATATAACTATGACTAGCTCCTGAATCAATTAAAATAGCAAGGGTTTGGTTGTTGATCATACCTTCCACTTCAATCATGTGGGACTAATACTTTTCTTGTTGGTTGTCCAGGGCTTCATAAATCCTTATCACATATCTGCCCATGTCCTCCACTATTTCAGCTCGTTGTACATTGTGAACAACCCTACCTTGTTCACCTATGTGAGGAAAATATCTGAACCTATGGTCTCCTTTACAACCCCATCATTTCATAGGTGGTTGTCTTGGCCCTTGATTCCCCATGTCAATCACTCTGGGTTCCTTATGCGTTTGCTGCCATTGTGGATTATTTCTGAAGAATGGTGGCTTAGCTCCCTTCTTCCTCTGATCCATCTTGAATTTCTTATTGTCTTCCCAAGCCTTTTGGAAAGTTGGCCTTGCTTTCAGCTGATCATATAAGAATTTATCTCTCCTTATGGTCTCTTCTAATGTATTGGGATCATCATACTATATTTTGTCACTGATGAACGATGGCAATCCACTTAAATACCTTTGAATCTTGATTGTCTCATCCTTAATGAAAGAGACATACTTCAGCAATTCCATAAACCTTCTCTCATATTCATGTATGGTCATACTTCTAAGCTTGAGTTCAAAGAACTCTTTCATTTTCTTGTCACAGTATCTCTTAGTCAAGTAATTCTTCTCAAAATACTTCTTGAATTCCCTCCAAGTAACACTTTTCTCTTTAATGTGCTGCACCTGCACAAGTTGATCCCATCACATGGAGGCCTTTCCTTTGAGTTGATATATGGCGATTCTACCTTTTGCATGAGAAGAATAATTATGCAATTGAAAATACTTCCTCATGCCTAGCAACCATGTTTCTGCATATTCATCCTTCTTGTTCTCACCATCAAATGTAGGAGGTTTGATTTTGTTCATTTCTCCTCACAGCTCATCCACCCCANTTTGAAAATATCTTTTCATCCTTCAATTGATCAAAACGATCATTGATCCTTGGCAGAGGATACTTGTTCTTTACAGTCACTTTATTCAACTGTCTGAAATCAATGCACAATCTTAACGTTCTATCTTTATTTTTCAAAAAAAAGACTGGGGCACCCCAAGGTGATACACTTGGGCGTATATACCCCTTTTTCAAAATTTCTTCAAGCTACATTTGCAACTCCTTCAATTATGGTGTACTCATTATGTAAGGAGTCTTTGATACTGGCGCTACTCTAGGCATCAAATTTATAGAGAAATTAATGTCTCTCCTTGGGGGTAGTCCGGGTACCTCCTTGAACACATCCTCAAAATCTTCCAGGACTACATAATCCTCCAAATTTGGCACCTTTTCTTTAGGTGTCTCCTCCATATGAGCTGCAAATATTTGACATCCTCTTCTATAACATTTCTTCAGCTGCAATGCTGAAATTTCTCTAACGATTACTGTCTTGGGAATTTCCTACACTTTCCTTTGGTTCCCTTCTTCATCCAAGCAAGTAAATTCTTTGTTATGACAATCCAATAGAGCATGATGTGGGTCCAACCAATCCATCCCAATTAAACAGTCATAGGAACCTAAAGGTAAGATGTTCAAATATTCTTTGGTGTTCAGTCCATTCATGTATATGAGGCATGACTTAACCATCTCATTAACCTTTCTTCTAGCTCCTGTAGCCAGTTGTACCAACCAGGATTTCCCATGCTTGCTTCTTGGAAATTGCAAACTTTCCACCATCTTAGGGTGTATATAACTATGACTAGCTCCTGAATCAATTAAAATATCAAGGGTTTGGTTGTTGATCATACCTTCCACTTCAATCATGTGGGACTAATACTTTTCTTGTTGGTTGTCCAGGGCTGCATAAATCCTTATCACATATCTTCCCATGTCCTCCACTATTTTAGCTCGCTGTACATTGTGAACAACCCTACCTTGTTCACCTATGTGAGGAAAATATCTGAACCTATGGTCTCCTTTACAACCCCAACATTGTATAGGTGGTTGTCTTGGCCCTTGATTCCCCATGTCAATCACTCTGGGTTCCTTATGCGTTTGCTGCCATTGTGGATTATTTCTGAAGAATGGTGGCTTAGCTCCCTTCTTCCTCTGATCCATCTTGAATTTCTTATTGTCTTCCCAAGCCTTTTGGAAAGTTGGCCTTGCTTTCAGCTGATCATATAAGAATTTATCTCTCCTTATGGTCTCTTCTAATGTATTGGGATCATCATACTATATTTTGTCACTGATGAACGATGGCAATCCACTTAAATACCTTTGAATCTTGATTGTCTCATCCTTAATGAAAGAGACATACTTCAGCAATTCCATAAACCTTCTCTCATATTCATGTATGGTCATACTTCTAAGCTTGAGTTCAAAGAACTCTTTCATTTTCTTGTCACAGTATCTCTTAGTCAAGTAATTCTTCTCAAAATACTTCTTGAATTCCCTCCAAGTAACACTTTTCTCTTTAATGTGCTGCACCTGCACAAGTTGATCCCATCACATGGAGGCCTTTCCTTTGAGTTGATATATGGCGATTCTACCTTTTGCATGAGAAGAATAATTATGCAATTGAAAATACTTCCTCATGCCTAGCAACCATGTTTCTGCATATTCATCCTTCTTGTTCTCACCATCAAATGTAGGAGGTTTGATTTTGTTCATTTCTCCTCACAGCTCATCCACCCCAGATCTCTTATACCTTCTGACAGGGGATAGACTTGATTTGTTGTCTGCTCTCTTATTGGAATTCCTTTGGGAATGATGGTGATGTTTATTAGCACTTTTTACTTTTCTTTTCTCCTCTAAAGATTTGTGACTCTCAGATTTACTTGAGTCACTCTCCTTAACCAATTTCTTTTCTATTATGTTCAAACCTTCCAATAGCTTTAGGTTGAAGTCATTCTACTTCTCTTTGGCTTTCATAAGCCTTTCATTATCAACTTTATGGCTTTGGACATCCTTCTGCAAATTCTTAATGGTATCAGCCATATTCATATCTTCATTCCTTTCTTCTCCATGTCCGTTGGAGTTCGTTCCTTCCATGCCCAAATGGACATCCACCCCTCTGCTCTCATTTTTCTTATTGTAATTCCCCTGTGCCTCCTCCATTCCTTTGGGCTCTGCACTGGTCTGACCTGATCGAGTTGTTGTTAATTCTGCAAAATGTGTATCCATCGAAACTTATCAGGCTAACAATTCAACAATTCATGAGAATATGCACCATTTCGATTCAACATACACATCAACATTATATCTCCCGATTTCCTAGTGTTATCACCATGGCAATTCTAGATAAGACCCAAGTATCAAAAACACAGACGTGTAGTGCGTTCCGAGATACACTTGTGCAAGAAGGTGGTTTGTCGAAACCACTTTCGCCAAGACGTGGTATCACGTGTCTCAACATGTCAAATACACCACTTGTGGAGGAGGCGACGGCTAGTCAGATCACCCTACTTCACTCGTTTGGTACTTTGTAACCATGTGGCATCAGTTGAATGATTCCATGTAACGAACTCAAAAATATAATCATTTGAAATGGATTGGTCGAGCATGGAAACCCAACGCTCTTGTACGTAATCCGTTTGCGCTTCATAAATGGAGTTCTATAATTACCACTCCCCAAGTATGAAGATATATGTGCATCCATAACCGAAGTAATATCCAAACTGCTCGACTTCCTTTTCTCTGTAAAGACACATTTTGGTATCCCCAACCTGAGATACATGGACAAGGCTAAGTCGAGTGAGACGGGTTATTCAAGCAACATACTAGACTTTCCTGCGAGTAAGGAAGAAAGGGTCCTTGCACACATTTTAGCAACTAATTTTCATATAGAGCTAGCTATAGACTCGCGGTTGGAAGTTAGGATGAATCCCACTATAAAAGATTTAGTCATCAGCAGGCCAACCGCTAAGAAGAAAAGGAGTAAGCGGCATAAAAAGGAGGAATCTATGGATGAAGTGGTTGAAAGTGTTGGAGAGAATCAACCGGTCTGGTTAGACTCTTCCTTAAAGGCAGAGATCGCTAAGCTGAAGTAATTATTCAAATAAGATAATCATGTCTCA
>JZKD02S0929004.1:29895-52215 GCA_000966675.3 Picea glauca
ATTGTGGTGTTGTTCTGGTTATATTGTTGTTTATCTGCCATTTCTAGCATTTTATTTATGTTCTACATACTTTTTATATTTGGAATATTACAAGTGGTATCAGAGCACTTTCCTCTGTAGAAATTGTGGGTTAAATTTTTTTTTTAGAGTAGAGACGTATTCTGACTTCTTTAAGCCACAAAGATCTGTCGTTACACGCATAAACCTGCGGTTGAGGGATTCATACACACAGGAAATACAAGTGGTGCTTAAACGCACATCTGTTGGCCACCCTTGTAACCCATGTTGATACCCCTTCGAGTGGTAGCACATCAGACAACACCTGTGTACGGATCGACCTAGATTTCCTAAAGCCCTCTTTAGATAAACCGATCGGTCGCCTGATTGCTATAGTGCCACCGAGAACAACACTCGGGAAGATACTCTCTAGTACCTGGGTAGTCGGGTAGTACAACGAAGGGCACGATCTAGCCTCCTTAGTTGGTGCCCTGAGATATTGGACCGAGTACTACTGTTGGACCTTGCACGTATATCAGATATCAGAGAGCTATAGCACAAAGCAAACCCTTGTCTGTAGAGCCCTTGAATACCTAACCCTTGGTGACAGAAACAAAAAATTAAAACAGAGAAGATCCATTGTCGCGCAACTGTGTTCGGGTTGCCAAATCACTACACCTTTTTTCCTGGTTAAGCATTTGGGCATTTCATCACTGCAGTATTTTTCAGACCGGAGTATAACTCCGCAGGTGTATAAAAAAATAAAGATAAAAAACTCTTGAAATTTTTGCACCATTATTTGAGACCTATTCCATTGGATTTATCTCTTTGCCCTTATCACATTCATACATATCATTTTTCAGCAAAATTTTTGACCCCACCCGCCTTGTTTCGGTTCCCTCATCATCATGGCCCATACCCATAGCCAAGACTTGGAAGCTCGCTTCAATACCTTGCAATCTAATTTCACAGAGACCCAACAAGAAGTGAAACAGCTCAGTGTCAATGTTGCCACCCTCAATACAAACATGCGGTCCTCCATCGCCGCCTCAATCGAGGAACTCAAACAAGACATGACTACCCAGCTTGAATATGTCGTTTCAATGATCTGCACCAAGCTGCATATCCCTGTAGATAACCCTTTATCTGACCCACCTCCACATACCGAAGCTAAAACTTCCTCTCCTTCCCATAATTTTCAGCACCATCACTTTCATTGTGACCTACGGCTCGAATCCCACTGGTTGGGTAACCCAAATGGAACATTATTTCTCTTTATAAAGCATTGCAGATGACTTGGCCAAACTCCGGTATGGTGTTCTCCATCTAGATCAAGAATGTTGGCAATGGTGGCAATGGAGAAAAACTTCTCGTTAAGGGTATATTGCTTGGACACACTTTGTGGCAGAGCTTTATGAACGCTTTGACACTGACACCAACCATTTAGGTTGTTTGACAAAGTTGAAACAATCTGAAACAGTAGAAGACTTTATAGTTGCTTTTGAGCGCCTGACTTTTCGGACAGAGGGCATGTCTGATGCCTTTTTCCGAGAATGTTTTATCAATGGCCTCAAGAATGAGATTCGTGCTCATGTCCTCATGGCTCGGCCTCAGAGTTGGGTGGAGGCTACTAAAAAAGCACAACAAGTTGTATCTTCTCAAAACCGGAAACCCTCATTTATTCCTCACACTAAACCAGTAAATCCCACAACCCCCTCTGCTCCACTAAAGATCCAAAAATTGACCAGGGCTGAAATGGTTGAACGACAACTCAAAGGCCTTTGTTATAATTGTGAGGACAAATATTTTTCAGACCATGAGTGTAAGGAACAAAAGTTTTTTATGGCCATCTCGGAGGATATTTCGGAAGAGGATGTTGAAACTCCCCTTGTGTCTGAGTCACCTGAAATTACTAACATAACCCCTCCCTCAGACCCTCCCGACGTAGAACCGGTCATTTCCCTAAATATGTAGTATACCTAGGGAGGTAATATGGGGTACCTAGGGAGGTACCCAATATTACCTCCCTAGGTATACTACAAATCCCCTTTTGTGGATTGATCATGTCGGGTATTGTAAATGACCAAATTCCCTTTTGTGGATTGGTTAAACCCTAATTGTAATAGGCTAAATGAGAAGTCGGCCCTGCCAGTGAAAAGACACCTCAGTTCACACCGCCAAGATTGTATAAATAAGAGAGGCCAGCGCCTCATTTGTTCAGTCACTCGTTCATCAGAGCGCAAGTTTGGAGCTGCAGTTGGAGAAGAAGGAAGAGAGAGAGAGAGGTGCATACTTGGGAGAGGACTTTCTGTATTGTTTGGTTTATTCTCTTGGCATTGTATTGGCTATCTATATTAAGGAAATTTTTGCTGGGTTTTCTCTCTCGTGAGGGTTTCCCAAGATAAATGATGTGTCTGTTGTGATCGTGTATTTCTCAGTGATCCTATCTATGCTATGGTTATCTAGTAAATTGAAAAGAAACCTAATAATAGCTTAAACCTTAACATGGTATCAGAGGTAAGTTGAAGAGAGCATCTTTCACAAGAAAATGAAAAACGTCATTGTTGTCGTACATGAAAACTAGGGCTTTTATTGAAGAAGGTTTTCAACTTCAAAGTCATCTAGAAAAGTGCGCCCTAGCCCAAGGAAATCTTTGGCACCTTCAGTGCACCTTTTCAGTGGGTAGATCTCCTGGAAAGTGAAACCCTAGTTTTCACAAAGTACCAAAAGTACCAGAAAACCAGTCCAGAAATATGTTGATCAAGTTTGAAGGGGTAAAATTTGGATTTTCATAAATCTAACTGCACCAGCTTACTCGCCTCAGCTCAGCGCTTCTATCCCCTGGATCAGAATTTCAAAATTTGAAGTTTGAAAAATTAAGGTTTCGTCATAAAATCCTAAGTTGCAGTTGCAGTCTCATAATCAATTGTAGTATCACTTGCAGTTACAGTATTAGTTGAAGTATCAGCCGTAGCACCAGTTGCAGTCACCCTTGAAGTTTTTAAGAGTTGGTGATCATTACCGCTGCTACCAGATGGTGCCACTACCTGCAAATACTATTTGAGGTATGTACTCACATATGTTTAAATTGTTGAGCTTTAAAGGGTATTTGCAGGTGAAGGGATCTCTTACCATAGACCCAGAAGGATCTCAAGATCCAACACATTCAGAGGAATAATGCAACCTAGGTTTGATTATTCAGATATGCATCTATTTGTTACGACATTATTTTGATCAGTGTTGCATGTTGTAGCTATGACCATCATACTAAGCTTTGGTCAAAATTAAAGTCAAGGTATTAGATGTATTAAAGTTGAAATTATAGAGTTTATTCTCTAACCCAACCTTCTGTCAAGATAGCATATTGTCCTAGTACAAAAAACAGGTTGAAGAAAACACTTGTCATCTTGAGTGAAGGAAACTTGAAAAAAACACAACACACTCATTCTTGAGAACAAGGCTCCAGGCTCCAGGTTAATTAAGTTGATAAGATTCAAAGTTGCACATGACAAGTTGACGACTACCCCTTTACAAGTAAACATTATAGTTGAGATAACAATCCTTGAAAAGTATTATACTTGGTAGCATGTGAGCATATTGAAATAAATGCTTAATGTAATCATTTTCCTGATACAACTAACATCTCCTCTAGGAGAAACCTCTTGTGTTAGTTCCAGGTTGGCATGGAGGAGTGTTTGATCACAACACTATAAGAGTGTTGACCTCATTTCGTATTGTATTTATTACTTTTGATCTTTGCTTCAGACATGCCACAAGTGATAGCTCTAAAGGAGCTACTATGATGATTATTCATGCTATTGTTTTATCTACCATTATCAAAAGGATATTATTCTTGCTTGTTTTTTTGTTGACCTTGTTTCAGGTCACAGGTGATAACCCCGAGGAAGCTATAGTGAAGGTTGCAAAAGGCAACATATTAGATGAGATATGAAGCAGACTATGTACATGACCATATACATTCATGTACCAAAAAAGATGAAGAAGAAACTATCTTTTGAGATTCAGAGTATCTCTTATGAAGATTGATTGTAAGGAGCAGAAGGCTCCAAAGATGACCGAACATTAGAACAAGAACTCATAGCAGAATTGTTCAAAGGTTAATGAAGCCACCTTGACGGGAAGCAGGACTCGCTTGAAGCCTGACTCTGTCTTGCATATTTAGACTTGGTATTCAACACCAAGTATACCCTGTAAGAGATGATGAAGTCCTTGTAGACTCAGAAGAAATCGAGAGTAAGCCTGATCTCATAAATGATCAAATGAAGAGACAACTTCCAGGACTGAGAAACAGATGCCATGAGAAGACTAGATCGTAACTTCAGAGACTCCTAGGAGATATGAAATCTCTTGGAAGATTCCCTTCTTTCAGTGACAAAAAAGGAATCCAGTTAGAAAGACTAGGCTATGGATTCTTTTGTGAGACTAGAAGAGAAGTCAATATTGACTTCCAAGATTGATCTATACAGATCAAGCATGTTGCAGATATACAAAGCCTGATGCGTGTCCAAAGAATTCTCCCAACAAGAGGGAGAAGACTATGACGAGACACTTGCTCCAGCGATTGAAGAAAAAATTCCAGTTTTCATGAAGATAACTAGAACAACTACGATTCATATATAGTATGAAATGCAGGGGGAGCAATTCCCATATTTAAAATTGAGTGGCAGTTGGTGCATTACATTAGTTGGGTCATGGAGACATGACTACAATAAAAGATAGAGTCACCTCCATGAAAGAAGAAGAGCTACCTTCAGTATCAGTTATTGAGCCACTCTCAGTTTCAGATGAAGATAGTTGTCGTGATGAAGTAAAAGAGTTACTCAGATTTCAGTAGACCCAGTGAGAATGAAGCAGTCATTCTCAAGCTTCAAAGCAGTTGCAGGTGCAGAGTCTCAGTTCCAGAAAGAACAATTGCAGAAAGAGGAGAGGACATACTCTCGGGCAGTGAGACAGATAGTGCCTTGCAGAGAGCACATAGAGCTAGCACATGATTCTGCAGATTGAGTTGCAGCTAAGCAAGTGTACCAGATTGATACAATGTAACGTGAAAATTTGGTTTTAAGATTGAAGATAGAAAGACTCGGGTCTGCAGGTTGAAGGAATCTCTGTACGTATTGAAGCAAGCTCCTAGAGCTTGGTATGGAAGAATTGACAGTTTCTTGACGAGCTTGGAGCTTTACCAAGAGTAAAGTTGATTCTAACCTTTATCTCAAGGTTATGAATGATGAGTCAGTGATGGTACTATTATATGTAGATGATGTATCCTTGACAAGATCACGGATTGCAGAAGAAGCTCGCCATAGAGTTTGATAGAAGACATAAAATGCATTATCTCTTAGGTCTTGAAGTTTGGCAGAGCATAGAGAAGATCTTTCTTAACCAAGGGAAGTATGCAATTAAAATTGAAAAGGGTTGACATGTTGAAATACAAATCCATGTACACACCCATGGAAACGAAGTTGAAGCTCCTGGTAGATACCTCGTCAAAATTGGTTGACGTTACTCTGTATGGACATATTATTGGTTCAGTGATGTATCTGGCAAATACAAGGCTAGATATATGTTTTTCCTTGAGTCAGTATCCAATAGAACCCAAACGTGTTCACATTGTTGCTACAAAACATATGATGAGATACCTTAAAGGTACGTTGAATTTTGGTCTCTATTATACTAGAGATCATGACTTCAGACTGAGTGGTTACACCGATTTAGATTGAGCTGGAAGTGTTTCTGATAGAAAGAGAACTTCAGGATGTTGTTTCAGTTTGAGGCCAGCTATGATTTTGTTAAGGTTTAAGCTATTATTAGAGTTCTTTGCATTTCAATAGACAACAATAGCATAAGATAAGATCACTGAGAAATACACAATCACAAAAGACACGTCATTTATCCTAGGAACCCTCATGGAGAAGAAAATCCAACAAAACTTCCTTATTATAGATAGCGAATACAATGCCAAGAGATAACTCAAACAAATATAGAAAGTCCTCTCCCAAGAATGCGCCTCAACTGCAGCTCCGAAACTTGCTCCTCAATGAACAAGTGAGTGTGTGTCTAAGTGAGGTGCTAGCCTCCTTATTTATACAATTTTGGCACGTGTGGAAGTGTCTCTTCACTGGCAGGGTCTATTTCTCAATCTGGGTGGTTATAACCACCTTTAATATATTCTGGGGCCTCTTTAATATATTCTTGGGCCGACTTCTTATTCTGCCTATTACAATTATGTTTTGACCAATCTGCAAAAAGGGATTTGGTCTTTTACAATAGATGACATGATCAATCTGTAATGGGGATTGATCTAATGAATAATTCCACAATAATAATTAGAATACACTTTGTAGTTACATTATTTCAACACTCCCCCTTAACAAGAAGGGTATTCTTCAACAGCATCAGGCGAGAGAAAGGACAGCATCATCAACAACATCAGGTGGGTGAGAGGTCAACGTCATCAATGTCATCTTGGAACACTGACTGGCATATCTATAAATCATCGAAAGTTTTTCTCATCGACAGCATCGTCATTCTCAAAGGAATGAAATCATCATCTACATCAATATGGATTAGTATAAAACTAACACATCATCATCACGGCATGAGGCTGGCTCATCATCACAATACTGGACTGGCTTTACTTCACATCTATCAAACTAGAAGCACGGTACTCGTCTTGCTTTCCGTCACAGCAATCAAGCTGGAAGCATAATACTGGATTGGCTTTACGTCACATTTATCAAGCTGGAAGCACAATACTTGTATTGTTTTTCGTCACAGCAATGAAGCTAGAAACATAGTACTCATCTTACTTTTCGTCACAGCTATAAGGCTGGAAGCATAATACTCATCTTGCTTTTCGTCACAGCTATAAAGCTGGAAGCAAGGTACTAGATTGGTTTTATGTCACAGCAATTAAGCTGGAAGCACAGTGCTAGACATATCTCAACACAACAACTAGACTTGTTTTACGTCACAGCGGTTAGGCTGGAAGCATAGTACTAAGGCACATCTCAACACAACAACTAGACTGGCTTTACGTCACAGCGGTTAGGCTAGAAGCACAGTACTAGGCACATCTGAACACAACAACTAGACTGGCTTTACGTCACATCAGTTAAACTGGAAGCACAGTACTAGGCACATATCAACACAACAACTAGACTGGCTTTACGTCACAGCAGTTAAGCTGGAAACACAGTACTAGGCACATCTCAACACAACAACTAGACTGGCTTTATGTCACAGCGGTTAAGCTGGAAGCACAATACTAGATATATCTCATCACAACAACTAGGCTGGCTTTACGTCACAGTGGTTAAGCTAGAAGCACAGCACTAGATATATCTCATCACAACACTACTCCCCCTTTCGAGAAAGGTCCTTTCGGACTATACCAAGCTTATCTCGAAAGTGCTCAAACTTCTTGGTCAACACATCGACAACATGTTCATCCGTGCTAACATACTGAAGTTTTATAGCTCCTCTCTGCACCATGTCACGGATGTAATGATAAAGGATTCTCTATCATCTTTATGCAGCTCTGGTTGTCACATAGGATCATGGTTGCTTCCATCTCTAGGTCAAATAGACCAGTCAATAACTTACAAAGCCATGTAGCTTCGCAGCCGACAAAACACGCAGCAATGTATTCTGCTTTCGTTGTACTAAGAGCAATGATGGATTGCTTCCTACTCTGCCATGAGATCATGGCTGATCCCAAACTGAAACAGCATCCTAAAGTGCTCTTCCTTTCAGAGACACTTCCATCCCAATCTAAATACATCATTAATTTTATCAAATATATGCATAAAACCCCTGATATATCATTCAATAGCTCAAAGACATTACAATGACCATACAAAGCCGAAGAAAAAGACAAAATGCCCTATTGGGCCAGCATCCATAAGAAAATGAAAGTTTCCAGAGAGTATCATCCAAGCCATGTAAAACGAGGTGATGTGGTCAAGGGATGTCCAGACATACGGGTAGAGTGAAAGACATGGGTGTACGATATTACCTGTGGGTGCCTTTAGAAGGCGAGTTGTACCTGTCATGGATGCAATTCTTTCCAATCCCTTTATAGCCTTTATTCCTTATTTTCTTTATTGTTTTTTCTTATTTATTTTATTTCAAGATCTAACTAGAGGACACTGCCTTGGCGTGGTGACTAGAGCTGACAGTGTTACGCACAAATACTTTCACAGAGATGATAAGGATGGCTCGTGATGAGACCCCCTTTCCTTTGGCCATGTAACCAAAGGTCACTGCCCTGGCATAGTAACCAGAGAATGGCAATGTCATACTGCTAGGTGCCCATGAACATAATGGGTTGGCTCGTGATGAGACCTCACATCCTCTTGGCTAGGTCTTGTTTTGTTTTTCTTCGGGTCCCTCTTCTTTCTTGATGAGAAGCTTTTTATTGCCTTCTCGGGGATCCCCGGGCGAGGCATCTCTAGGTTTCATTTTTTAGGCTTTTATCTTTTACCAGCTTCTTTTACCTTCTGGGCCTTTAGCCCCTTCTTCCCACGAGATAAGGTGTAACCCCACAAACAGATCATCCTAATGCCCGGACTAGGGGAATGGGGTAGATGAGTGGGAAATAAGATGTAAAAGTGATGACATGGCGGGAGCGGACGATGGCTCTTCAGAAATCCCCTGGTGGCAAATCAAAACCTATGGGTACAAGCTTGCTAGGGCACCCTGTCAATCCCCCCAACCATGGTCAAGCGGGTCAATGTAAGATCCAAGCAGTTGCCAGAAACAAAAGGAGTAAGATGCATATATCTAAAGGTTATAATGATAAAAAATGACACATACCATGATACCTGGACCAATTACCTCATGGACCAAGAGTCTTCTCTGATACAAGTCCAAGCCGAAGGTGATGGATGTTGCTACTGCTGACAAGACAAGTCTGATGAAAGAGAAGAAAAATGGGCCCTTCAGGGCCATGCTCAGGTCAATCCTGCTCTCGATACTCCATGTCTAAGACCTATGGGCCTCGAGACATTATCTCCTAGTTATCCCTAGAAATCGGGGATAACAGAGTCAAATAGTGAAGAACGCAAGAGCTAAACGAGGCAAAGGTAAAAACGACTAAGGACTAGAGGGAGAAGCTTTGAGGTGTTGCTAAGGCAAGGCCTCAAAGTCAAAACCTTAGGGGAGAGAGGCTCACCTTGGTGTAGGAGAACTAGGCCTTGGTGCTCTCTCCTCCTTCCTTAACTCAATGGCAATCACGACTAGCTGAAGATGAAGCATAAAACCAAGACAAGAAGGTTTGATGAAGCAAAGTGTTGCTACAACAAGGCTCTACCAGCAAACCCTAGAAAAATCGACCCAAAGTGTAGAAAACCTAGGCTTTAAGTCGTCTCATTCTTCTCAGCTTATGAAAGGTACAACTAGCATAAAATGAATAGAGAATGAGAGTGTAGCTACGGCTAGGCTATCTCCTTCTTCAATGAATAGCTAAAAATTTCCTCAATGGGGACATGAGACAAGGACCTACTTGTGTGATTGTCACCTAGGGTTTTGTTCAGCAAATTTATAAATATATGAAAGAGATAAATAATGCAACCATTCAATCAAGAAGTTTTGCAGAAAAATACTTACATATCACCAAGAAAAAGCATTGCAAACCCTAGTTGTAACACATTCCATCAAGAGAAATGCCAAAACATGCCAAGAAAATCTTCCTTCAACAATTGTGCCTCACTAAATCAGCCAAGTAACCCAAGTCTAGCGCAAATTTCAGACCTCCTCGAGGAGTGAGTGAGTTGTGATTAAAAAATGAAGGAGAAAACCCTCCATTTATACAGTATCATGACCTAAATTTACATTTTAGGTCATGTAAAAGGCGGACAAGGCCAAAATACTAAATCATACTGTTTTTTACATTAAAATGTTAAATCAAAACCCTAATAAAGCTGAAAAGAGACATCAAGCCCCTCCAAAGGAGACATCAACTCCTTTTAGGGAAAATGGAGCATCCTGGAGCAAAACATTAGCCCTCCTTGGGCTACTCCATCATGCCACACGTGCCAATACTGCTCAATCTACCGCCCAAGACGTCCAATAGGCTTAATGATGTCATGGTCATCATGGGTGACGTCCCAGGCCTTCCAAGGCCAACGTTCCACTCAAAAAAGGTCAATCCCTCTAGGTCAAGCTCTACAAAGGTGCCTCTGGTGGAACACCCTCTTCTTCTCCGGTGCAAAGCCCCTGATCCATCTTTGTCATGTCTCTGGCCCCTGATGGGGTCTCGGCATCCACCTGGTGGACTCTTCAGCCCCATGGAGGTCCGAACTGATCATCTCCCGAAGTGTACCGGTCCAAAATGGTACCTTTCCGTCGGGAGCATGGTCTTGCACATCGATAGCTATGCCCTCCATGGGCTCATCAGTCATAGGGATCATAGCAATGTCAATCACATCTCATCATCAATATTTTTAAACATGTGCACAAAGTCCTTAATACATTAGTTAACAACTCAAAGACGTTACCACAAGCCTACAATACAAGTTTAGAGAAAAAGACAAGGCACCCTATTGGGCTAGTGTCCACTGGAAAAGGAAAGTTCCCGGAAGAGACCTCATCCAAGCCATGTAAGTTGATGATGTGGTCAAGGGATGTCCAAGCAAGTGGGTGCAATGAGCGCAGGGATGCAGAAAACTTTACCTGTGGATGCCTTTGTAGAAGGTGAGTTGCACCTGTCCTGGATGCAATTTTTTCTGAGCCCATTCATGCCTTTTATTCTTATTCTTTTTATTGTTTTTTCTTCAAGAGGTTAATCATGAGACACTACCCTGGCGTGGTGACCAGTGGTGACAGTGTTACCTACAAGTACTTTCACAGAAATGATAAGGTTGGCTCGTGATGAGACCCCCTTTCCTTTGGCCATGTAACCAAGAGTCACTACCCTGGCGTGGTAACCAACTGGTGGTAATGTCATACTGTTAGGTACCCATTGACCTAATAGGCTGGCTCGTGATGAGACCCCCTATCCTCTGACTAGGTCTTGTTTTATTATGTTTACGGGTCCCTCTTGTTTTTTGCTGAGAAGCCTTTTATTGCTTTCTCGGGGATCCCTGGGCGAAGCATCTCGAGGTTTTACTCTTAGGCTTTTATCTTTTACCAGCTTGCTTTTACCTTATGGGCCTTTAGCCCTTTCTTCCCACTATATAAGATGCAATCCTGAAAATAGGTCAACCCAGTTCCCGGACAAGTGGAATGGAATAGGTGAACGAGAAACAAGATGAAAAGGTGATGTTGTGAAGGAAGCGGACGATGGCTTTTCAGAAATCCCTCTAGTGGCAAACCAAAACCTACAGACACATGCTTACTAGGGCACTCTATCAATCCCCCCAAACATGGTCAATTGGGCAAGTGTAAGATTCGTGCAGTCATTAGAAATAAAAGGAATCAGATGCATATATTCAAGGTTTTTTTATGATCAAAGTGACACATACCATGATACCTGGACTAATTACCTCATGGATCAAAAACCATCTCTGACACAGGACCAAGCCGATGGTGGTGGATGTTGTTGTTGCTGACAAGATAAAAATGTTGAAAGAAAGAAAAGGTGGGCCCTTCAGGGCCATGCTAAATTCAATCCTACTCTCGGTACTCCATGTCTAGGACCTGTGGGCCTCAAGACATGATCTCCTAGTTATCCCTAAACATGGGGGATAACACCGCCAACATCGGCGTTGCCACCACCATCGCCTGAATTATCAGTCATTTTGCGCTCTTTAGAGACTATTAATGAGACATTAAAGGGACGCCAATCAACAGATGTCGAAGTCGAACCCCCACCATCTGGCGTGGATAACCCTAAACCACCGAGGAACTAAGAGGAAGGGCCTCCACCTGGGGACATCACCAGAGAACTATAGAAGATCAAACTCCCAAAATTTGCGGGGGTCGTGCAAGTGAACGTGCAGATGCATGGTTGGAAGGAATGACACAATGTTTCTGTTGGTTTTTCAATAAGTAAGGTTTAAGCATGAAGTTCATTCATTTTAAGCATTTAATTTAAACCATAAACAATTATTATGCAGCAACCAAGATCACAAGAAGAAACACCATGCACAAGAACAAAAGAAGTATCCTGGGAAACCCTTCTCAACAAGGGAAGAAAACCTAGCCAAATCCTTTGCTATATTCTTCAAGAGAAAGACCTTCACCACCAAAAAAAACTAGCACACAGGAGGGTGCTTGCAAACCCTAGAAGACTAGCACCCAAGAGAGGTGCACACTTTTTCCAAGAAAATGTACTTGCTGAAATTTCCAAACTCACACAAAAGATATGATTCCTCAATGGGGAATCTTCCTTTACTTATATTAGACTTGACCTATCAGCATAAGTGTTTATTGGCACAACAGGGTCGACCTCTCTAACTCACAATATAATTAATAATAACCAGATTAATTATCTTTTACATTAATTATCAATTACATTAATGTGGGGTCGACCTGTACCATTTACATTACAATTAGGGTTACAGGCAGGTCTAACTCTTGAACAATATAGCAAGGGATCTCATACACGCACTAGTTCTCAACCACTAGGGGCATATCCATGGGGATATCCATATCTCTATCTCACTGCATCTCACAGGAGAACCACTCACTAGTGCTCAACCACTAGGATCACGTTCACCTGTGCTCATCCACAGGCACGTCCACTCAACAAATCTTATTTCCCACTGCATTACATATCAGAGTCATCTGGAGTTCATCATCTCAACTCTCTACTCATAGTAGGCTAATACATCATCTTCATCTCTGTCTCATGACGACGCACCCAGCTCTATGGGAATTCACACGTTCACCTTGTGCTCAACCACAGGCACGTCTAAATCAACAAATCTCCTTTCTCACTGCGTTACACATGGGAATCATATAGAGTTCTTCTCAACTCTGTGTAAGGAGGAGGCCATCTTTACGTTCCAGCTTTGTCTCATATAGGAACCACACACCCCTCTCAGGGGCTCTCTCTCAGGTTTGTGTCCTAGAGAATGTCTCACGCAGTTGTAATCATAAACAGTTTCTCCTTAAGAGACTATGCTTCCACATTAAATGGCGAAGATAGTAATCTTTCAGTTGAGGGATAGTGCCTTGAACTGGTTGGCTAATCTAGAGAGGCAGTTGCACCTTACCTCAGACACCGTTTCTTGGGAGCTTTTTGAGGAAAGGTTTTGGAGGAAATATTTGCTTGCTTACTACTAGGAACAACAGGTAGGAGCATTCCATGCTCTAGTTCAGGGAAACATGACCGTGGAATAATACGAGATCAGGCTCATGGAGTTAGTAAAATATGTCTCGTACATGGATACCGATCAACAACTAGCAGAACATTTTGTGTATGGGTTAAACCCTAAGCTAAGGGCCATTGTACGGATGTGGAAACCATCTTTAGTAGTTGAAGCATTTGAAAATGTCTATTACGCAGAAGAGCATATGAGCTTAAACAAAGGTATGAAATCAACCATTCCACAACATCCAAGATTCATGGGGAAGGCCCCTAGAAACTTTTCCAGAGGAGGAATCTCTAGGCCACCTCCTTATGGCAATAGATTCGCTCCTAGAGTAGTTACATCAAGTGTTTGAATGGAAGCGAGTGCAACATCCCACTCATCGCCAACGACGCAAACAGGTCCACAAAGTTCTCTGGAAGCAGCAAGTAGGCGCAAGGGTTCCAGGGAAAGGAATTTATTTCAAAGACCGTCACAGGGTAGTGTGTAGGTTCCACCCCGGGTTACTTGTTGGGGGTGTGAGGACCTCATTACCAGCATGATTGTCCAGAGTTACAAGCAAGCTTTATGCATAGAGAAGGAAAGGCCCCGATGGGAAGAGTTAGTAGTAGCAACCAGATTTATGTAGTGGTCAATAATCCTTAGGCAGAGCATCAATCCACCGTCGTGGAGTCAACATATACGCTAAATCATGTCAATGTTAAGATTTTATTTGATTTTGGTGCTACAGATAGTGTCATTTCACCTTTGTGCGTTAGAAAAGTGTGGGTTGGCAGCCTACGAGTGCGATGACTTTAAACAAGTCGAGATGGCTTCAGAGGAAAAATAATTGGTAGGACCTAGCGTCAATAATTGTCTAGTAGATCTAGGAGCGTGTACTACTAGGTTGAAGGTGTACGTCACTGCTCTAGGGACGTATGACCTAATCATTGAGATGGACTCGTTAGAAGCACATCGAACTATGATAGATTGTTTCGCGAAAAGTGTGCTTTGAGTTGACGATAAAGGAAGGTCAGTAGAGTTCCACGGTGTACAGAGGAAAGTGTCCCTACGCTTTATCTCGACCATGAAGGTTAAACGCTGCATGAGGCAAGGTTGTCGATTGTATGTAGTGAAAGCAGTGAATGAAAGGAAAGGACCCTCCTTGGATCAGTGTCGAGTATTGTCGGAGGTTAAGGATGTTTTTCCCAAAGAGTTGCCAGGGTTACCTCCTGAAAGGGAGCTTGATTTTACCATCAAGCTAAAACCTGGTGCAGAGCCAATTTCCAAGACTCCGTATAGGATGACAACGCCAAAATTTTGTGAGTTGCAAGTGCAGTTGAAGGAACTACTTGACTTAAGGCTAATAAGGCCTAGTGTCTCACCTTGGGGTGCACCAACAATTTTTGTGAAGAAGAAGGATGGTTATTTACCATTGTGTATAGATTACAGGGACTTGAATCGTGCTACAGTGAAAAATAGGTACCCAATGCCACAGATAGATGACATCTTTGATCAGATGAAAGGAGCAGGAGTTTTCTCAAAAATTGATATGTGATCATGGTATCACCAATTAAGGATTAAGGAAGGCGGTATTCTAAAACTGTATTTCGAACTTTGTTTGGGCATTATGAGTTCGTTGTAGTACCTTTTGGTTTGACCAATGCGCCAGCAGTATTCATGAGCCTCGTGAATGATGTATTCCGTAAGTACTTAGACCGCTTTGTACAGGTCTTTTTGGATGATATCCTCATCTATTCCAAGAACGAAAGAGAACATGAGGAACACTTGTGAGTGGTGTTGTTGAGCCTTAGAGAGACCAAATTATATGGCAAGTTTTCGAAGTGTTCTTTCTTCCATAAAGAAATTCACTATTTCGGTCATATCATTTCCAGTGAAGGAATCTTTGTAGACCCAGAAAAGGTAAAGGCCATTATGGAATGGCCAGTGCCGAAAAATGCTCATGAGGTAAGAAGTTTCATGGGGCTAGCAAGTTATTATCGGAGGTTTGTGGAAGGGTTCTCTAAAATAGCGAAACCCATCACCACCTTGCAACGCAAGGGGGTCAGGTATGAATGGATAGAAGAATGCAAAATTACATTGATCGAACTTAAGAGGTTACTAACTAGTGCACCAATTCTACAAGCGTCGGATATGAAAAAAGACTTCATAGTCTGCACAAATGCCTCGAAGCAAGGATTGGGGGCCATGCTCATGCAGGATGGGGGAGTGATAGTGTATGCATCAAGAAAATTGAAGCAACATGAGGAGCTTTATGCTACTCATGATTTAGAGTTGGCAACTGTAATGCTAGCTCTAAAGCTTTGGAGGCATTATCGAGTGGGGCGAAGCTTTGAGCTCAAAACTAACCATGAAAGCTTAAAGCATCTCTTCACTCAAAGGGATCTCAATGCCAAGCAGAGGCGATGGAGTGAGTTTATGAGTGAGTACGATTTTGGAATTTTGTACATTAAAGGAAAGAAGAATATGGTCATGGATGCCTTGAGCAGGAGACCACGTGTCTTCTCCTTGGTACCCTTAAAAGTTAATCTGAGGGAGCGTGTGTTAGGGCAACTTCTTGGAGATACTTGGTATTTAAAAGTTACTTCAACCCTCCAAAGTGGGAGGCAAGTAGATCAAAAGTATGAAGGATATAACCTGGAAGTAGATGGATTGTTAAGATATCAGGGAAGGATGTACATCCCCGAAGGTGGGGATATTCGAAGCATCATACTCAAGGAAGTCCATAGAGCACTTTATTGTGCACATCTGGGTGTGACAAAATGTACGCAGACATGAAGAAGCTTTTCTTTTGGGTAGGCATGAAGCGTGATGTAGTCCATTTCGTCACCAAGTGCCTAGAGTGTCAACAATTAAAAGCTGACCACCACCACCACTCGGCAGGTCTCCTACAACCGCATGATGTTCCTATGTCCAAGTGGGAAGTCACTTTTATGGATTTTGTTGTGGGATTGTCGCTCACATCACATAGACACAATGTCATTCTTGTGATAGTTGATACGTTGACCAAGAGTGCTCATTTTATTCCGGTTAGAGACACTTATGATGTCACTAATGTGGCACGCGTGTTTATAAGTGAGGTCATCCGTTTGCACGGGTTACCCAAGAAAATCATTTCAGATAGGGACTCCCGATTCACATCTAGGTTTTGGACAAGTTTGCAGTCAGTGTTGGGAACTCAGTTGAACTTAAGCACACCATATCATCCCAAAACAGATGGGCAAACTGAAAGTAAATCAGGTTATGGAAGGCATGCTTAAGATGTATGTTATGGATAATCAAACCCATTGGGAGAAGTACCTACCTTTGGTAGAGTTTGCCTACAATAACAGTTTCATAGCTCCATTGGAATGTCACTCTATGAATCTCTGTATGGAAGGCCATGCAGGACACCGTTGAGTTGGGAAAGATTAGAAGACCGAGTGACATTTAGAACAGAACTGATTCAAGAGATGGAGGAACAAGTGATTCAGATTAGGTAGCATCTAAAATAAGCACATGATAGACATAAAAGTTATGCTAATGCACATAGGACTGACCAAAGTTATACAGCAAGAGATCAAGTTTTCATTCGTATCAGGCCTAATAAGAGTACCATTCGGGTCATGAAGGGAAAAAAGTTGCCGCCTCGATTTATAGGACCGTTCAAAATCCAAGAGAGAATTAGACCCGTTGCCTATCGTCTCATACTGCCACCCCACTTGCATAAAACTGATAATGTTTTTCATGTATATATTCTATGTCATTATGTTGCTAACGAATCTCATAAACTGAATTGGAAGGAATTGCAGGTATCAGACACGGGAACCCTCATCGTCGAACCGTTACGCATATTGGACCGTAGCGTCCGAAAGCTCAAGAACCATCTAGTAGACCAAGTTAAGGTCGAGTGGAACAAGTATAGCCTAGGATCTGTTACTTGGGAAGATGCAGAGACCTTACGAAGAGATCATCCCTCACTTTTTGACCACCTCGAGAATATGTTTTCCCGAAGGTTGGGTGTATGTAATGCCACCTTTTGACTTGGACAACTAGAATTACTTAAGGCATGATCATCTTTATTTTCTATTCGCTGTGAAACCATTAATGATACACTTGAACTTTTAAGACACATGAACCTATGTGAATGTCAATTCTATGAATGTTTAACGTTATTTGAATTATGTTGAATATTATGGAATTTATTTTAGACTTGAAAATTTTAACATTTAAAGTTGTTGGTACGTGGATACCGAATTGAGATTATGATTAAATGCATTTACATGATGATAATGCATGGATATGTATGAGTTTGTGTTATGAACTAATCTAAAGGTCAATAGGCTATGAAATAGCCAAAGAATAATGATGATAAAAGGGTGATGTTGTGAACATCGACCAAGAAATTATATGAAATTATATTGGTTCAAATGCATTGCTATGATGTGTGGACAAGTGCAGGTTTTCCAGGTGGTGAGACTGCCTAAAACTGAATAAATGATGATAAAATTCTCAGCAACACAGTGCCACTTAATGGTCCATGATAGGGTGTTGACCCTGGTTCTATTAGGAGGGGTGGAGGCATTTCCCACTATGTATCCTTTGAAACTTGGAGTCATGGGAGCACGGTGTTAGATCACGCTCCCATAGACGTGTGACGATAACTGTCAATTCCCTGTTGGGAAAGCTTGGTCAAGAGACTTGACACTTCCGCTTACAAGTTCAATCTGAAGTTAGGTCAATATAGTTGACACTCCAAGAGAGTCCAGCAGAGGAAGGATAAGAATGGAAGATGGTAGTAGGCTAAAGAGGAAGGAAGACTAAAAGTAATTGAGAGTGTGTTGGGTTTTGCCTTATAGAAGAATTTATTGATATCCTTTTTTTGAAAGAAAAAAAATGTGTGTGTGTGTGTGTGTGTGTGTGTGTGTGTGTGTGTGTGTATTTACTTAATTGAAATGCAGTTATCTAAGTGAATGTTGCTTGTGTTAAATTATTGTATTGAGGGATTTCGTGAACATTTTAAATAGATTACTATGTGTTATGAAATGAATGGTCTTGTTGATTGAATTGGACACATACAATAATTACTTTAAATGTGATAATTATTTTCATCAATACATGTGTGAGTCTTGTATGTGCTAACTACACATGCATGCCTTGCACAGGTACACTAGTATGTGTAAGTGTTTTAAATTGATGATGTTATTTATTTGATATGGATGTACGAATCATGTGTCGTTACCCTTGTATTGTAAGTTAGAGACGAAGTTTCTTGAAGGGTGGGTGTATGTAACAACCCAATTTGATTAATTGTTTATCATAGTTTTTAATTTAAATTTAATTAATTATTAAAATATATTAAATGAGTCTTTTATTATTTTATTATTAAAAGGTAGGTGAAGTAATTAATGAAGAGATAAGGTTGTTGGGGAATTAATGACGGGGATAATGTAGTTGGGGAATTGAATGAAAAGGGAGGATAAGGAAGAGAGGAGGAGACTTGGAGAGGGGTGTCATTTTGGATTGGAAATTTCTACAAGAGGTGAAGGAGGAGGAGGAAAATTGGGAGAACAGAGCATTTTGGAAACTCTCACATGACACCACTGTTGCTGGGAACTTTGGGCTCAAGGGGCAAGAAAACCGCAAGGTTTCCTGGAGAAAGGGAGCCAGAGAGATTGTTCCTAGTGTTGATATTATGGTAGTTGCGGGAGGTATTTACCTCCACGTGTAAACCTAACGAGAATAGATTATTCCGGGAAGCAATAAGAAACCGTAATTAGTTGCTTAATAACTCTAGAAGACAAGTCGGCTCAAGAGAATGACCTGTATTAGGTTATTAGCCTCCAAAAGTAGAAGTCGACTAAAGGAAATATTATATACTAAAGAATTAGTACCCAAAATGAGAAGTCGGCCCAGGCAGTCTGCCGGAATTAGTATAAATAAAGGAGGTCAGTGTTCATTTTGGCCAGTATTGAGACTGCAGAATCAATGCTTGTGCGCACTGCAGTTGGCCAGTTTGTGCGCAAGTCTGGAGGAGAGTTGTTGTTGCAGTTGTTGCAACTATCAGATTTCAGTTTTGGCTTGGCCTATCTCTTGGTTATTTGGCTTGGCCTATCTCTTGGTTATGGTTTGGACTCTCTGATCAGCTCTTGTTACTCTTGCTTGGTGTGCTATCCTTGGAGAAAAGTGCGCCACCCTTTGTTTAGCTATCTAGCCTAGGGTTTGCTTTCGGAATGATTATCTGTCAAGGTTAAGGTGCTCGAGGGTGGCTTCAGCCTATGGTTGGGTGACAATAGTGATATTGTCTATGGTTAAACGAGCACATCCATCATATTCTAACAGGTTATGGGCCCACACTATCTTTGGACAATCTAACCGCTGAAATATAGATTGGGAGGATTTGCTCAGTTGCAGTCGCAGTTGCAGCCAGTTTTTACTGCAATAACGTAACCCTAACCCTCTCATTGAGGCACCTTAAGTAAAGGGATTGACCTAATTTTTGAATAGACTAGTGTGCTCTAGCCTAACGCATGTCCTCGTACTCTCAGCAAGCTAAGACGTCAAGTTTGAGTTTTTGGTCAAATCTAGGGTTGACCAAGTCAAAGCAACCACCACTTACTCTATGAAGTCAGAAAACAAGTTAGAAGGAGCTTCTAACTTCACAGCATGGAAGACAAGAATTGATCTCATCCTTGCCAAGAATAAAGTGTTGGATATAATGAAAGGAAAGATTGTGGAACCAAAGTTTGAAGAAGGAAAAAAGAAGGAACCGCATAACGTTGCAGTTATGGAGAAGTTCAAAGACAATGACATCAATGCCATGAGTATCACAGTGGATTCTATAAAATACCACTTGATACCCTACATATCCCATCTTGATTCGTCTAAAAAGATGTATGATGCCCTAATAAACCTCTTCTCAGTCAGAAACATTGGACAGGTAATGAGTTTGAAGAATGAGCTTCGTGACATGAAAAATAATGATAATGACAGCATAACATCATACTTTGTGAGAAGCTCTCAATTGAGAGATCCACTACAAGCTATTGAAGAGATCATTTCATAGAAGGAATTGGTAAATATAGTAGTCAATGGTCTTCCCAAGACATGGAATGCATTTGCCGCAAGCATGAACACAAGGAAGAAGTATCCTACATTTGAAGAAATTTGGACTTGTTGTGCAAAAGAAGAATCAAGGATCAGTGAAAAAGAGAAACCCCAAAAGAAATATAATGATCAAGCCTTCACAACAAGGTTCAAGGATTTCAGGAATAAAAAAAAGTTTGGCTCCAAGAAGAAACCAAATCAAGAGAAAGATATGTCAAAAATACAATGCTTCAATTGTTGAAAATATGGTCACTACAAGAACCATTGTCCCGAGTTAAAGAGAAGGAAGGAAACACACGAAACATCAATTGCCGAAGAAAGGGAACCCTCAAAGAAATCCAAGTAGGACAAAACAGACTTCTTCTTCTAAGCAAGGTAACAATACTCTTCAGAGTTCTTGTATATACCATGTTTTTTGTACATATCTTGCATATCTATTTTCTAGAAGATAATATGTTCAAAGAGAAACTATACCTATGGAAGAACAACAAGATAAGGATTGTTATCACAATGACTACAAGTCAGGCAATACACATGAAAGGATGAAGTACATCAACAACCCCTAGTAATAATTCATGTGGAAACCATTGCATAAGTAACAACTTCAAGATAAATCGAAATCAGAATCAATCTTGAAGAAACCTAGAAGAAGTATAGACAGAAAGAAGTCAGCACTCAAGAGGAAATTGGAAAAGGACTTCTGACACTTTGCAAAAGGCAATAAGGATGCAAACGGAAGCATGGGCTCTCTTAGTTGGAGGGTGTTGTTTACAGAATTCCAAAAAAAGAGCATACATTCATGCATGAAGCAAGGATTAGGAGGGAGCTAATCCTAAATAATATGATCCATTGAAGACGATGAAGTATCTATTCATGTTCCCATCAATGGTAGCAACCATGAAAAGCAACACGTGTTCAATTTGACTTTAAAAGAAGTCTTCTTCGAAAAGAAGCCTTAAAGTATCCCTGGTTGTCCATCCAATCCACATCCATGATCCTATGATGAAAGGAAGAAGTTGGAATCTTCAAGGCATGGAATCTATAGAAAACTCCATGGACCCAAGAGCTAAAGAGAAACATTAAGAAGAACATGAAGATTCCAAGAGAGAAAGAAAAGCCAAAACAACCAGTCATTATATCGAGAATCACAAGACTAACAGCTTGATCTAAACCCTCTAGAAGCAATCAAGCAGAAGGAATGAAAGTTGTGATATGGAAGACTTATGAATGCAAGCATTGTGAAATCCAGAACTAGAGGTTCTCCCAGATAAAGGGAGAAGACTATGATGATTGTTTGTTCCAGTAAACCAGACATACCTCTACATGAGCCATTATATTGTTCGCAATATCCATGGATTAGAGTCTACATCAAATGAATGCAAAGACTGTTCTCCAGAATAATTGAACAAAGAGCGTATGTAGAGCAACCTCAAGGCTTCGAGGTATACTAGAAAGAGACCCTTGTATGCAGATGTAGAAAACAACTTGGTGGAGAACCTCCAATACACAGCAGAAGCGTGGTGAAAACTTTCTATAACAGAAATACTATATCAGAATGGTTACTCAGAACTCCAGGATGATGGATTGTCAATCCATGACAAATTCTCATGATAGCAGAAGAAGTACCACTTGGATATGTTTCCGATTGAGCCTTGCCACGATGTTATGAGCTAGCAAGAAACAAAAGAGCTGAATTCAACTATGATATACTGTAATGATCATAGCTATATGAAGCCGTCAAAGAAAACCAATGTTCCAAAAAGACCAAAGTTCATGAAGATCAAGCATTACATTCTCCGCGATGAAGTCCAGAAAAGAGAAGTGGTTCTCCAATATATATCTCCACAGTGTTAATGTTTACGCCATTATTATAGTTCTTTGCATTTCAATAGATAAGAGCAACATAAGAACAAGATCACTGAGAAATACACATTCACAAGAGACACAACATTTATCCTGGGAA
>JZKD02S0929004.1:86762-103274 GCA_000966675.3 Picea glauca
AGAAGCAACCTCTTTTGCTTCTTCAATTTATTTATTTGTCTCAAGTTTCTTAAACATTCTTCTATAGTCTTACAAATCTACGTTAACAACCAATGTACATCCTATAAGTTCCATCTATGTAGTCCTAGACCACATCACATTACAAATTTTGATTTTAGCCACTCTAAGACCTTCACTTGAGATGAACCTCACTCTAATTTAAAATGATGTAGAGGATACACAATGGGCACATTCTCCAAGTATGCCCATGGTCAAACCTCGTACAATCTACAAACACTATTAACTATGGAGTAAAATATGTAAACACAAACACTATAAATTATGGTAGAATGTTGTAGTGAATATCTCACACAATATAATCAAGGACAAAAAGAGATACAAATCAGTCTATCTCATTCTCATTATTCTAGGGAATGGTTACATATATAAAAAAAATGCACCTTAGAGCCAACCTACTTATCTCAACCTTTGGTATGATCTTAGGCCTTGACCTTCACCCTCAAATGAATATTTCCTCCTTCAAACTCCTCCTCATCTTGGGTTCTCCTCTCCTTGTAACCACTCCTTTTCTCTTTTGACCTATAAACTTGGGGACACTAACCAACCCAATTTATTTTTGCGTCATTACTTTTATTGGCTACTTCATCATATCACAACTAAGCTCATGTACCTGGTTTGGTTATGGCAACTCCATGTCTGATGGTTCAACTTCTCCACATATCACTTCATATTGCATGTGCACATTCATTCACCATACCGTTATTCACATGTCCATTATCACTAGCAACTCACTGCTTTCTGAGATAACTTTCCTTTGCAACCAACCAACTACTTTGTGTGCACATATATTTCACACTAATGTTCACATATGCCTTCTCTCACACACTCCTCCACTGGCCTACACCTTTTTTCTAATAATGCTTAACCTTTCTAGTTTTCTCACATGCATGTTATCCTTTTTTTGCACATTCTCTTTACAGTGCCTTACCCTTGGTTCTATATGACATTATTTCCAACTATAATCACACCAAAAATAGGAAATAAGTGCCCTCTCCCACCACCCCCTTCTATCACATTTGGCATTGCATATGAAAAGTTAAAGGGTTTACTTTTAGTGATTTCATTCATAATACTTATTCTAATATAGCCTAGTTAGGAACCAAAGCAAAGGGGTGAATAAATCCAAAACCTCTATTTAATTTTAGCTCTATTTACTTTCCTATATTAACTCTGTCAATCCACCTTAATTTAAAGACATGTCTTATTTGCTTCAACTATCACCTTCATACACTCTTCAATGGGATTATTAGGCCATAATAAATCACCTTGAATTGATTAATCCTTAGAACTTGTTGACTCATTTCCTTCTCTTTCATTCCCTCCTTTTCTTGGCTTGTAATAAAATTAAGTGGTGACTATCTTTCCATATCGTAGGCTCTTAACCTTTATCTTATATTTCTTTGTCATTCCCTTGGACAATGTAAGAAGGTCAATATTCTTAGGATCTTACGTCATTTTGTTTATTAGTCAAATCCCTTGATCTATGTAGGTCCCCTTCCTGTTGTTATTTGTAGATCTTAACTCACCTTGGTGATAACAATGCCTAGAGGTGTTTGTGCACTTTGATAATCCTTCCTCTCATTTAAGGTTCATTTGTGTTTTGTGGGTCCCATTTCTTATTCGCTTTTCAATACTTATACTTTGTGGGTTCCATTTCTTATTAACTTTGTATGAAGTTTGAGTAGATTCAGAAGATATTCTTATTATATCAATATTGTATTAAACCAAGACAAAACCCCAAAGAATAATATTATGTTATAAATGTAAAGACGACACTGTTATGCCTTTGTAAAAGTCGGACCTATTGTGCCTTGAAAAAATTCAATTGTAAATTAGAAGGGTAAAGTGTACAAGTCGACCGTGACCTATTTCTGGGTGGCTCAACTTGTATTTATAAGAGGCTAGGAACCTCACTTGAAGAACACACAATACAATCTCTCTCACACAGGTAAAAGTACGCAAGTCTGAGGAGGAGACACAACTACAAAGGAAGGGTGTTCTGGTGAATGATTTTGGTTATCTGTTGGAGGACTATCTTAGTCTAGTGGTGTGCTACCCTATTCTGGTTAGGGTTTATGTTTTATCTTTTGTTTGGTGAGATCTCTCTTGAGAGAGACATTATACTTGTTGAAGAATCTATATTGAAGAAGATTTGTTGGGTTTTCTCCCCCAAGAGGGTTTCCCAGGATAAATCTTGTGTATATTGTGGATGTCTTTCTTTTGGTGATCCTTATGCATGCAGTTATTGTTTTAATAGTCTAAAGTTAAAGAGTACTTAACACACTTAACTACTTAAGAGAAATTTTAACATGGAATCAGTGCAGGCTTGAAAGAAGCCATTTTCACAGTCTAGAAGAAATCATTGGGGAATTCAAGACCATAGGAAGACTCTCGTAACCCTAGCGCATCTTTTCTTGGGTTTAGATTCTCATTTTGACGAATTTTTAAAACCTACAACTTGTATTGCAACTTCTAGTAACTAGACAAAACCCTAGAAGGTGATTTCTCCCACTTTCCGTAGGACGCTACTCAAAGTAAAACTACTTAGGAGCTCACCTAAGGATGGTTAACCTTTCCCTCGAAGAAGAATTCCAAAATTCACATTTTGAAAATTTAGGGGTTCCTCATAAACCCTAGCTCAACATGTCCTGGCAGGTGTAGATTGAAGCTGGAGCAGTTCATCTTGGCCTAGCACACTCTCTGGTAAGTTCAAAAGCTTTCTTTGAAAAGTTTTCATTTTTTCTGATTGTATTACCATTCAAGGACAAGATGGCACCTATTGCCAAGCTTGATGAGAAGCTTGAGGGTGCTGATAACTTCTGAGCATGGAAGTATAAAGTGATGCTCATTCTAGAAGAGAATGATCTAGAAGATTTCGTCAAAGAAGAAGTTCCAAAACTAGCTGAAGATGAGGCCAAGGCAAAGTACAAAAATAACCTAGTTAAGGCAACGATAATTATTTCCGATTCTATCAAGGATCATTCAATGATCCCCCATGTTTCATCATTGATAACTCCCAATCAAATGTTTGATGCCTTATTCTGATTGTATGAATGCAAGAATACCAACTAAAAGATGACCTTGAGGACACAACTCAAGAATGTGAAGATGCAGAGTTAAGAAACTATCCAATCATACTTCAAAAGGATGTCTCAAATCAAAGAAAATCTTAAGGCCATTGGAGACACAATCAAAGAAGCCGAATTAGTAATGACTACATTGAATGGTCTCCCCAAATATTGGGAATCATTCATTTAGGGAATGTGTTCTAGAAGAAGGCTAACAAGGTTTAGTAGTCTATGGGAGGATTCCACTCAGGAAGAAGATAGATTGGCAGCAAGGGAAGAGAAACTAGGTGATGAAGAAAATCAAGCTCTAGCAGCTCAAACAAGAAAAGGAAAGAGAAATAAGGAAGTTCATTCACACAAGAAGCCTCATGGATTACAAAAGACTCAAACGTTTAGGAAGGATTTCTCAAATTACAGATGCTACATATGTCAGAAGATGGGACGCACTGCAATAAACTATCCCAACTCCAAGGGTCAGGTTAGAAAAGGAAAGTATAAAAGACACCATGCTCATGCCACAAAAGATGATGAACTTGATCAAGAAGAGCTAAAGAAGATGACTCAAGCAAAGAATATGTATTGATATAAGCTCTTACAGGCATAGTCACTCATGGAAGTGACACATGGCTTATTGATAGTGGTTCTTATAAGCACATGACAAGTTACAAGGATTCTTTCTCAGAATTAGTTCAGAAGGATTCACCTCACAAGGTGAAGCTTGGTGACGACTATCACTACCCCATTAAAGGAGTAGGAAAAACATCTTACAGATTGGATTTCGGAAAACCTATGAAGATGAAGGATGTTTTGTATGTAGCTGGTTTGAAGAATAATCTCCTTTCTATCTCAACTTTGGATGAGAAAGAATTCAGAGTTGCCTTCATTGATGGTGAAGTTCTCATGTGGCCAAAAGGAAAATCTATTGATGATGTTGTAGTGATTGGTGTTCAAGAAGGAGGCCTATACACGTTAAAGGGACATTCAATTTTAGCATTAGTACACAGTATAGTTACTCCAAGTGAGATTTGGCATAGAAGGTTTTCTCATATACATCACAAATCCCTACTGATCATGAGCAAGGTGGTGACTTGTTTTCCAGAAATCCAAGTGAATCATGAAGGCATATGCAAGGGATGCGCACAAGGAAAGAACGTGAAGAAATCATTTCCGAGCAGTGATAGAAAATCCAAAGGAGCCTTGGACATTATACATTTAGATGTGTGTGGATTGATGTCAACCACTTCAATTAGCGGGTATGTATACTATGTTTCATTTATTGATGATTTCTCACGTAAAACTTGGATTTATTTTTTGAAAGATAAAAGTGAAGTTTTCAACAAGTTTAAAGAATTCAAAGCACTTGTTGAAAACATGTCTGAAAAGAAGATAAAGGTATTAAGGTCATATAATGGATGAGAATTCACATCAGATGAATTCAAGGAATTCTGCAAAGAAGTTGGGATAAAGAGGGAGCTCTCTACTCCCTTCAATACTTAGCAGAATGGCGTGGCAAAAAGAAAGAACCATACAATCACAGAAGTAGTAAATACCATGATTCATGATCAATATTTACCAATGCATCTATGGGAAAAGGCATCTAGAACCGCAGTATATGTGCGGAATAGAAGTCCCCACCGTTTACTTGGGAACAAGACACCATAAGAGATGTTTATAGGTGAAAAGTCAGAGGTGAGCCACTTGAGGGTATTTGGTTGTCCAGTGTATGTGCATGTCCCCAAGGACAAGAGATCGAAGTTGGACCCTTTAGGAAAGAAGGGTGTATTTGTTGGATTCAGTGAGACATTGAAGGAATACAGAGTTTACATTCGTGGTCACCGACAGATTGAGACTAACAAAGATGTCACATTCGATAAGGATGCATATTTCAATAGATCAAGACAAAATCATTCAGATGAGATTCATGATGAGGAGCCTGAAGCTCCAAGAGTTATAGATACAGATACAGGAAATGATGTTGTACTAGAAGATCATGATATGGAAGAACCATAGAGACCTGCAGATTCGTCTTGAGAGATGAATACTAAGAAGAGAATACCAAATTGGGCTCTTGAAATTATTCAAGATACTGAGAAGTATGGTGCTCCAGATGAATCCTTCATAGAAAGCAAGAGACCACGACCATACTCTAGTTATTTGGCATTGTTAAGTAACATTATTGATGATGAGCCTACCAATTATGAAGAGGTTTTAGAGAAGAAATAATGGAAGGATGCCATGATTGAAGAGTACCATTCCATTGTAAAGAATGATGTTTTGGATGTGGTTCCGAGACTGAAAGAGAAGACATTGGTAAGTTCCAAGTGGATTTACAAGACGAAGCATTCAACAGATAGAAGTATTGAGAAGTACAAGACAAGATTNTGCTTCTTCAATTTATTTCTTTGTCTCAAGTTTCTTAAACATTCTTCTATAGTCTTACAAATCTATGCTAACAACCAATGTACATCCTATAAGTTCCATTTATGTAGTCCCAGACCACATCACATTACAAATTTTGATTTTAGCCACACTAATACCTTCACTTCAGATGAACCTCACTCTAATTTAAAATGATGTAGATGATACACAATGGGCACATTCTCCAAGTATGCCCATGGTCAAACCTCATACAATCTACAAACACTATTAACTATGGAGTAGAATATGTAAACACAAACATTATAAATTATGGTAGAATGTTGTAGTGAATATCTCACACAATATAATCAAGGACAAAAAGAGATACAAATCGGTCTATCTCATTCTCATTATTATAGGGAATGCTTATATGTATAAAAAAAATGCACCTTAGAGCCAACCTACTTATCTCGACCTTTGGTATGATCTTAGGCCTTGACCTTCACCCTCAAATGAATATTTCCTCCTTCAAGCTCCTCCTCATCTTGGCTTCTCCTCTCATTGTAACCACTCCTTTGCTCTTTTGACCTATAAACTTGGGGACACTAACCAACCCAATTTATTTTCACGTCATTACTTTTATTGGCTACTCCATCAAATCATAACTAAGCTCATGTACCTGGTTTGGTTATGGAAACTCTATGTCTGATGGTTCAACTCCTCCACATATCACTTCATATTGCATGTGCACATTCATTTACCATACCATTATTCACATGTCCATTATCACAAGCAACTCACTGCTTTATGAGATAACTTTCTTTTGCAACCAACCAACTACTTTGTGTGCACATATATTTCACACTAATGTTCACATATGCCTTCTCTCTCACACTCCTCCACTGACCTACACCTTTTTTCTACTAATGCTTAACCTTTCTATTTTTCTCGCATGCATGTTATCCTTTTTTTGCACATTCTCATTACAGTGCCTTACCCTTGGTTCTATATGACATTATTTCCAACTATAATCACACCAAAAATAGGAAATAAGTGCCCTCTCCCACCACCCCCTTCTATCACATTTGGCATTGCATATGAAAAGTTAAAGAGTTTACTTTTAGTGATTTCATTCATAATACTTATTCTAATCTAGCCCAGTTAGGAACCAAAGCAAAGGGGTGAATAAATCCAAAAACTCTATTTCATTTTAGCTCTATTTACTTTCCTATACTAACTTTGTCAAGCCACCTTAATTTAGAGACATGTCTTATTTGCTTCAACTATCATCTTCATACACTCTTCAATGGGATTATTAGGCCATAATAAATCACCTTGAATTGATTAATCCTTAGAACTTGTTGACCCATTTCATTCTCTTTCACTCCCTCCTTTTCTTGGCTTGTAATAAAATTAAGTGGTGACTATCTTTCCATATCCTAGGCTCTTAACCTTCATCTTATCTTTCTTTGTCATTCCCTTGGACAATGTAAGAAGTTCAATATTCTTAGGATCTTACCTCATTTTGTTTATTAGTCAAATCCCTTGATCTATGTAGGTCCCCTTCCTGGTGTTATTTGTAGATCTTAACTCACCTTGGTGATAACAATGCCTAGAGGTGTTTGTGCACTTTGATGATCCTTCCTCTAATTTAAGGTTCATTTGTGTTTTGTGGGTCCCATTTCTTATTGCCTTTTCAGTACTTGTACTTTGTGGGTTCCATTTCTTATTAATTTTGTTTGAAGTTTGAGTAGATTCAGAAGATATTCTTATTATATCAATATTGTATTAAACCAAGACAAAACCCTAAAGAATAATATTATGTTATAATTGTAAAGACGAACCTGTTATGCCTTTGTAAAAGTCAGACCTATTGTGCCTTGGAAAAATTCAATTGTAAATTAGAAGGGTAAAGTGTACAAGTCGGCCCCGACCTATTTCTGGGTGGCTCAACTTGTATTTATAAGAGGCTAGGCACCTCACTTGAAGAACACACAACACAAGCTCTCTCACACAAGTAAAAGTGCGCAAGTCTGAGGAGGAGACACAACTACAAAGGAAGGGTGTTCTGGTGAATGATTTTGGTTATCTATTGGAGGACTATCTTGGTCTAGTGGTGTGCTACCCTATTCTGGTTAGGGTTTATGTTTTATATTCTATTTGGTGAGATCTCTCTTGAGAGAGACATTGTACTTGCTGAAGAATCTATATTGAAGAAGATTTTTTTGGTTTTCTCCCCCAAGAGGGTTTCCCAAGATAAATCTTGTGTATACTGTGGATGTCTTTCTTTCGGTGATCCTTATGCATGTAGTTATTGTTTAAATAGTCTAAAGTTAAAGAATACTGAACACACTTAACTACTTAAGAGAAATTTTAACATGGAATCAGAGTAGGCCTAAAATAAGCCATTTTCACTATCTAGAAGAAATCGTTGGGGAATTCAAGACCATAAGAAGACTCTCCTAACCCTAGTGCATCTTTCCTTGGGTTTAGATTCTCATTTTGATGAATTTTTAAAACCTACAACTGGTGTTGCAACTTCTAGTAACTACAAAAAACCCTAGAAGGTGATTTCTCCCACTTTCCGTAGGATGCTACTCAAAGTAAAACCACTTAGGAGCTCACCTAAGGATGGTTCACCTTTCCCTTGGAGAAGAATTCCAAAATTCACATTTTGAAAATTTAGGGGTTCCTCATAAACCCTAGCTCAACATGTCCTGGCAGGTGTAGATTGAAGCTGGAGTAGTTCATCTTGGCCTAGCACACTCTCTGGTAAGTTCAAAAGATTTCTTTGAAAAGTTTTCATTTTTTCTGATTGTATTGCCATTCAAGGACAAGATGGCACCTAGTACCAAGCTTGATGAGAAGCTTGAGGGTTCTGATAACTTCCGAGCATGGAAGTATAAAGTGATGCTCATTGTAGAAGAGAATTATCTAGAAGATTTCGTCAAAGAAGAAGTTCCAAAACTAGATGAAGATGAGGCCAAGGCAAAGTACAAAAAGAACCTAGTTAAGGCAATGATAATTATTTCTGATTCTATCAAGGATCATTTGATCCCCCATGTTTCATCATTGGCAACTCCCAATCAAATGTTTGATGCATTATTATGATTGTATGAATGCAATAATATCAACTAGAATATGACCTTGAGAACACAACTCAAGAATGTGAAGATGCAAACTTCAAAAACTATCCAATCATACTTCAAAAGGATGTCTCAAATCAAAGAACATCTTGAAACCATTGGAGACACAATCGAAGAAGCTGAATTAGTAATGACTACATTGAATGGTCTCCCCAAATATTGGGAATCATTCATTTAGGAAATGTGTTCTAGAAGAAGGCTAACAAGGTTTAGTAGGCTATGGGAGGATTCCACTAAAAAAGAAGCTAGATTGGCAGCAAGGGAAGAGAAACTATGTGATGAAGAAAATCAAGCTCTAGCAGCTCAAACAAGAAAAGGAAAGAGAAAGAAGGAAGTTCATTCACACAAGAAGCCTCATGGATTACAAAATACTCAAACGTTTAAGAAGGATTTTTCAAATTACAGATGCTACAACTGTCAGAAGATGGGACACACTGCAATAAACTATCCCAAATCCAAGGGCCAGGTCAGAAAAGGAAAGTATAAAAGACACCATGCTCATGCCACAAAAGATGATGAACCTGATCAAGAAGAGCTAAAGAAGATGACACAAGTGAAGAATATGTATTGATATTAGCTCTTACAGGCATAGTCACTCATGACAGTGACACATGGCTTACTGATAGTGGTTCTTATAAGCACATGACAAGTTACAAGGATTCTTTCTTAGAATTAGTTCGGAAGGATTCACCTCACAAGGTGAAGCTTGGTGATGACTATCAGTATCCAATTAAAGAAGTAGGAAACACATCTTACAGATTGGATTCTGGAAACCTTTGAAGATGAAGGATGTTTTGTATTTACATGGTTTGAGGAATAATCTCCTTTCTATCTCAGCTTTGGATGAGAAAGAATTCAGAGTTGCCTTCATTGATGGTGAGGTTCTCATGTGGCCAAAAGGAAAATCTATTGATGATGATGTAGTGATTGGTGTTCAAGAAGGAGGCCCATACATGTTAAATGAACATTCAATTTTAGCATTAGTACACAATATAGTTACTCCAAGTGAGATTTGGCATAGAAGGTTTGCTCATATACATCACAAAGCCCTACTGATCGTGAGCAAGGTGGTGACATGTTTTCCAGAAATCCAAGTGAATCATGAAGGCATATGCAAGGGATGCGCACAAGGAAAGAACGTGAAGAAATCATTTCCGAGCAGTGATAGAAAATCTAAAGGAGCCTTGGACATTATACATTCAGATGTGTGTGGACCGATGTCAGCCACTTCACTTAGCAGGTATGTATACTATGTTTCATTTATTGATGATTTCTCACATAAAACTTGGATTTATTTTTTGAAAGATAAAATTGAAGTATTCAACAAATTTAAAGAATTCAAATCACTTGTTGAAAACATGTTTGAAAAGAAGGTAAAGATATTAAGGTCATATAATGGAGGAGAATTCACATCAAATGAATTCAAGGCATTCTGCAAAGAAGTTGGGATTAAGAGGGAGCTCTCTACTCCCTAAAATCCTCAACATAATGGCATGGAAAAAAGAAAGAACCATACAATCATAGAAGTAGTAAATACCATGATTCATGATCAATATTTACCAATGCATCTATGGGAAAAAGCATCCAGAACCGCAATATATGTGTAGAATAGAAGTCCCCACTGTTTACTTGGGAACAAGACACCATAAGAGATGTTTATAGGTGAAAAGTTAGAGGTCATCCACCTGAGGGTATTTGGTTTTCCAGTGTATGTGCATGTCCCCAAGGACAAGAGATCGAAGTTGGACCCTTCAGGAAAGAAGGGTGTATTTGTTGGATTTAGTGAGACATTGAAGGAATACAGAGTTGACATCCGTGGTCACTGACAGATTGAGACTAGTAGAGATGTCACCTTAGATAAGGATGCATATTTCAGTAGATTAAGACAAAATCATTCAGATGAGATTCATGATGAGGAGCTTGAAGCTCCAAGAGTTATAGATACATATACAAGAAATGATGTTATACTAGAAGATCATGATATGGAAGAACCATAGAGACTTGCAGATTCATACCGAGAGATGAATATAAGAAGAGAAGACCAACTTGGGCTCGTGAAATTATTCAAGATACCAAGAAGTATGGTGCTCTAGATGAATCCTTCATAGAAAGAAAGAGACCACAACCATACTCTAGTTATTTGGCATTGTTAAGTGACATTATTGATGATGAGCCTACCAATTATGAAGAGGTTTTAGAGAAGAAAGAATGGAAGGATTCCATGATTGAAGAGTACCATTCCATTGTAAAGAATGATGTTTTGGATGTGATTCTGAGATTGAAAGAGAAGACATTGGTAAGTTCCAAATGGATTTACAAGACGAAGCATTCAACAGATCGAAGTATTGATAAGTACAAGACAAGATTCGTGGCACATGGTTTCTCCTAGAAAGAAGGAATAGATTATGAGGAAAAATTTTCTCCCATGGTGAGAAACACTTTGATTAGAGCTATACTTATGATAGTTGCAGTGATGAAGTGGAAGGTACACCAGATGGATGTGAAGATAACTTTTCTAAATGGTGTAATAGAAGAGGAAGTGTATGTGGAGTAGCCACAAGGTTTCGAGACACATGACAGTGAGATGCATGTGTGTAGATTGAAGAAACCCTTGTATGGACTAAAACAAGCACCCAGAGCATGGTACGGTATAATTACCAGCTTCCTCATGAGCTTGGGATTTACCAAGAGTAAAGCAGATTCCAACCCGTACTTCAAGGTTGTATATGGTGGACTAATGATATTAATATTGTATGAGGATGACATATTTCTAACAGGAGTCGAGAAGCTCATCACTGAAAGTAAGAGGAAGCTTGCAATAGAGTTCGAAATGAAAGCCCTGGGTATGATGCATTACTTATTAGGTCTAGAAGCATGGCAGAGAGCGAATGAGATTTTCCTTAACCAAGGGAAATATGTTGTATATATTCTGAAGAGATTCATAATGATGGATTGTAAGGCCATGCCTGCATCGATGGTGAAAAATATGAAATTATTTAGTGACACATCTTCATAGAAAGTGGATGCCACCATGTAATGAATAGTCCAATGATTGCTTTACCCATGGGTGGTGCAGATGTTGTACTAGGAATCCAATGGTTACAATCATTAGGAACAATGGATTTTAATTTTCAAGAACTTTTCATNTATGACATTATTTCCAACTATAATCACACCAAAAATAGGAAATAAGTGCCCTCTCCCACCACCCCCTTCTATCACATTTGGCATTGCATATGAAAAGTTAAAGGGTTTACTTTTACTGATTTCATTCATAATACTTATTCTAATCTAGCCCAGTTAGGAACCAAAGAAAAGGGGTGAATAAATCCAAAACCTCTATTTCATTTTAGCTCTATTTACTTTCCTATACTAACTCTGTCAAGCCACCTTAATTTAGAGACATGTCTTATTTGCTTCAACTATCACCTTCATACACTCTTCAATGGGATTATTAGGCCATAATAAATCACCTTGAATTGATTAATCCTTAGAACTTGTTGACCCATTTCCTTCTCTTTCACTCCCTCCTTTTCTTGGCTTGTAATAAAATTAAGTGGTGACTATATTTCCATATCCTAAGCTCTTAACCTTTATATTATCTTTCTTTGTCATTCCCTTGGACAATGTAAGAAGGTCAATATTCTTAGGATCTTACCTCATTTTGTTTATTAGTCAAATCCCTTGATCTATGTAGGTCCCCTTCTTGGTGTTATTTATAGATCTTAACTCACCTTGGTGATAACAATGCCTAGAGGTATTTGCGCACTTTGATGATCCTTCCTCTCATTTAAGGTTCATTTGTGTTTTGCGGGTCCCATTTCTTATTGTCTTTTCAATACTTGTAGTTTGTGGGTTCCATTTTTTATTAATTTTGTCTGATGTTTGAGTAGATTTAGAAGATATTCTTATTATATCAATATTGTATTAAACCAAGACAAAACCCTAAAGAATAATATTATCTTATAATTGTAAAGACAGCCCTGTTATGCCTTTGTAAAAGTCGGACCTATTGTGTGTTGGAAAAATTCAATTGTAAATTAGAAGGGTAAAGTGTACAAGTCAGCCCCGACCTATTTCTGGGTGGCTCAACTTGTATTTATAAGAGGCTAGGCACCTCACTTGAAGAACACACAACACAAGCTCTCTCACACAAGTAAAAGTGTGACACAACTACAAAGGAAGGGTGTTCTGGTGAATGATTTTGGTTATCTGTTGGAGGACTATCTCGGTCTAGTGGTGTGCTACCCTATTCTGGTTAGGGTTTATGTTTTATCTTCTATTTGGTGATATCTCTCTTGAGAGAGACATTGTACTTGCTAAATAATCTACATTGAAGAAGATTTGTTGGGTTTTCTCCCCCAAGAGGGTTTCCCAGGATAAATCTTGTGTATATTGTGGATGTCTTTCTTTCGGTGATCCTTATGCATTCAGTTATTGTTTTAATAGTCTAAAGTTAAAGAATACTGAAAACACTTAACTACTTAAAAGAAATTCTAACATGGAATCAGAGCAGGCCTGAAAGAAGCCATTTTCACAGTCTAGAAGAAATCGTTGGGGAATTCAAGGCCATAGGAAGAGTCTCTTAACCCTAGCGCATCTTTCCTTGGGTTTAGATTCTCATTTTGACGAATTTTTAAAACCTACAATTGGTGTTGCAACTTCTAGTAACTACACAAAACCCTAGAAGGTGATTTCTCCCACTTTCCATAGGACGCTACTCAAAGTAAAACCACTTAGGAGCTCACCTAAGGATGGTTCACCTTTCCCTCAGAGAAGAATTCCCAAATTCACATTTTGAAAATTTAGGGGTTCCTCACAAATCCTAGCTTAACACGTCCTGGCAGGTGTAGATTGAAGCTGGAGTAGTTCATCTTGGCCTAGCACACTCTCTGGTAAGTTCAAAAGCTTTCTTTGAAAAGTTTTCATTTTTTCTGATTGTATTACCATTCAAGGACAAGATGGCACCTAGTACCAAGCTTGATGAGAAGCTTGAGGGTGCTGATAACTTCCGAGCAAGGAAGNTCCTCTCATTTAAGGTTCATTTGTGTTTTGCGGGTCCCATTTCTTATTTTCTTTTCAATACTTGTAGTTTGTGGGTTCCATTTCTTATTAATTTTGTCTGAATTTTGAGTAGATTCAGAAGATATTCTTATTATATCAATATTGTATTAAACCAAGACAAAACCCTAAAGAATAATATTATCTTATAATTGTAAAGACAACCCTATTATGCCTTTGTAAAAGTCGGACCTATTGTGCCTTGGAAAAATTCAATTGTAAATTAGAAGGGTAAAGAGTACAAGTCATCCTCGACCTATTTATGGGTGGCTCAACTTGTATTTATAAGAGGCTAGGCACCTCACTCGAAGAACACACAACACAAGCTCTCTCACACAAGTAAAAGTGCGCATGTCTGAGGAGGAGACACAACTACAAAGGAAGGGTGTTCTGGTGAATGATTTTGGTTATCTATTGGAGGACTATCTTGGTCTAGTGGTGTGCTACCCTATTCTGGTTAGGGTTTATGTTTTATATTCTATTTGGTGAGATCTCTCTTGAGAGAGACATTGTACTTGCTGAAGAATCTACATTGAAGAAGATTTGTTGGGTTTTCTCCCCCAAGAGGGTTTCCCAGGATACATCTTGTGTATATTGTGGATGTCTTTCTTTCGGTGATCCTTATGCATGCAATTATTGTTTTAATAGTCTAAAGTTAAAGAATACTGAACACACTTAACTACTTAAGAGAAATTTTAACATGGAATCAGAGCAGGCCTGAAAGAAGCCATTTTCACAGTCTAGAAGAAATCGTTGGGGAATTCAAGACCATAGGAAGAGTCTCTTAACCCTAGCGCATCTTTCCTTGGGTTTAGATTCTCGTTTTGATGAATTTTTAAAACCTACAAATGGTGTTGCAAATTCTAGTAACTACACAAAACCCTAGAAGGTGATTTCTCCCACTTTCCGTAGGACACTACTCAAAGTAAAACCAGTTAGGAGCTCACCTAAGGATGGTTCACCTTTCCCTCGGAGAAGAATTCCCAAATTCACATTTTGAAAATTTAGGGGTTCCTCATAAATCCTAGCTTAACATGTCCTGGCAGGTGTAGATTGGAGCTGGAGTTGTTCATCTTGGCCTAACACACTCTTTGGTAAGTTCAAAAGCTTTCTTTGAAAAGTTTTAATTTTTTCTGATTGTATTACCATTCAAGGACAAGATGGCACCTAGTACCAAGCTTGTTGAGAAGCTTGAGGGTGCTGATAACTTCCGAGCATGGAAGTATAAAGTGATGCTCATTCTAGAAGAGAATTATCTAGAAGATTTCGTCAAAGAAGAAGTTCCAAAACTAGATGAAGATGAGGCCAAGGCAAAGTACAAAAAGAACCTGGTCAAGGAAACGATAATTATTTCTAATTCTATCAAGGATCATTTGATCCCCCATGTTTCATCATTGACAAATCCCAATCAAATTTTTGATGCATTATTATGATTGTATGAATGCAATANGAGGAGACACAACTACAAAGGAAGGGTGTTCTGGTGAATGATTTTGGTTATCTATTGGAGGACTATCTTGGTCTAGTGGTGTGCTACCCTATTCTGGTTAGGGTTTATGTTTTATCTTCTATTTGGTGAGATCTCTCTTGAGAGAGACATTGTACTTGCTGAAGAATCTACATTGAAGAAGATTTGTTGGGTTTTCTCCCCCAAGAGGGTTTCCCAGGATACATCTTGTGTATATTGTGGATGTCTTTCTTTCGGTGATCCTTATGCATGCAATTATTGTTTTAATAGTCTAAAGTTAAAGAATACTGAACACACTTAACTACTTAAGAGAAATTTTAACATGGAATCAGAGCAGGCCTGAAAGAAGCCATTTTCACAGTCTAGAAGAAATCGTTGGGGAATTCAAGACCATAGGAAGAGTCTCTTAACCATAGCGCATCTTTCCTTGGGTTTAGATTCTCATTTTGATGAATTTTTAAAACCTACAACTGGTGTTGCAAATTCTAGTAACTACACAAAACCCTAGAAGGTGATTTCTCCCACTTTCCGTAGGACACTACTCAAAGTAAAACCACTTAGGAGCTCACCTAAGGATGGTTCACCTTTCCCTCGGAGAAGAATTCCCAAATTCACATTTTGAAAATTTAGGGGTTCCTCATAAATCCTAGCTTAACATGTCCTGGAAGGTGTAGATTGAAGCTGGAGTTGTTCATCTTGGCCTAACACACTCTTTGGTAAGTTCAAAAGCTTTCTTTCAAAAGTTTTAATTTTTTCTGATTGTATTACCATTCAAGGACAAGATGGCACCTAGTACCAAGCTTGTTGAGAAGCTTGAGGGTGCTGATAACTTCCGAGCATGGAAGTATAAAGTGATGCTCATTCTAGAAGAGAATTATCTAGAAGATTTCGTCAAAGAAGAAGTTCCAAAACTAGATGAAGATGAGGCCAAGGAAAAGTACAAAAAGAACCTGGTTAAGGAAACGATAATTATTTCTAATTCTATCAAGGATCATTTGATCCCCCATGTTTCATCATTGACAAATCCCAATCAAATTTTTGATGCATTATTATGATTGTATGAATGCAATAATATCAACTGGAAGATGACCTTGAGGACACAACTCAAGAATGTGAAGATGCAGACTTCATAAACTATCCAATCATACTTCAAAAGGATGTCTCAAATCAAATAACATCTTGAAGCCATTGGAGACACAATCGAAGAAGCCGAATTAGTAATGACTACATTGAATAGTCTCCCCAGATATTGGGAATCATTCATTTAGGGAATGTCTTCTAGAAGAAGGCTAACAAGGTTTAGTAGGCTATGGGAGGATTCCACTCAGAAAGAAGCTAGATTGGTAGCAAG
>JZKD02S0929004.1:103284-114018 GCA_000966675.3 Picea glauca
GGCATGTTAAGCCCTAATATTGGCTCATTACCCCTTAATTGGAGCATATTATATTAGTAATGTTATTTTATTTATGTTGGCTTTAGGCCATTAGTTGTAATTATACCTCCTAGTCACCTATATATACCAAGGATACATTTTCATTTTGAATCATCTTGTACTTGAACATTTAAGTGGGGTAAAAGTAGGTTGCCCCCTCAAAGAGGCTTACTATCTGAAATTATCTCTTTTTCAAGGCTTTGAGTAATTTTTCTGAGGTTTTTCTATGCTATATTGAGATTTGGTTCTTAACATTTATCTTCTATTTGGTGAGATCTCTCTTGAGAGAAACATTGTAATTGTTGAAGAATCTATATTGAAGAAGCTTTGCCGGGTTTTCTCCCCCAATAGAGTTTCCCTGGATAAATATTGTGTGTAATGTGGATTTCTTGCTTTCAGTCATCCTTATGCATGCATTTAATAGTTTAAAGTTAAAGGATATTGAATACACTTAACTGCTTAAGAGAAAATTTAATAATTTTGTCAATCCTTCTACTTTATGTGCCCCCTTCCTTGTACGATATATCAATCCTCCTCTCACTTAAGTACACATCATTTATTAGTGCATGTGCATTTTGTGTGTCCCATTCTTTTTGTACTTTGTGGATCCTTCCTCGCTCTAATCTTAATATTACTTAGAGGTCCATGTGTGCTTTATGGGACCCTTTAATCCTTAATGTGTTCTTTGAAGATCCTACCTCACTCTTGTACTAACATTGTTTAAAAGAGAAAACATTGTTTAGAAGTGTCTATACGCTTTGTGGTTTGCATCTTTATAATGCCTTCTTAATTGAGATTTTACATAAAATCAAAGTGGTATGTCCCTGGCTAAATTTTTGTTCCATGCAAATATGACTTACTTTTTGTGGGTCCACGTTTTTGTGATTATGTTTTAATTGTAAGCTTACTAAAATTCCAAATTGCATATCATTGGTTAAAGATTTTATTCCAGGTTATTTTTATTGCATCTTTATGTTAAAAATGATGTAAAAAGAAAAAAGTATATATAATAATTTTACATTAACAACAATGTTGAAACATAAAAAACAATTACAACTTATGCAATTCACCACAAGAACCGATTTTTTATCGTTCAATGTTCCTTGTTCAGATTTCTTTCTCACATTGGTATGACTCTCTATATTAAAAGTCAAATGAAAGACAAAAACGAAGAGTGTAGTAATCTTACATGGGGAATGATGTTAAAATGTTAAAAAGATAGCTTTAGAAGCACTACACAATCTACAAGTGCCAAATTTTATGTGATTCTTACAATATGAATCATTTTGAAATATAAAATACAAGGGTAGTTATGAAATGTTGTACACTAAAAAAGGTTATGAATTAAAAAATTAGCATGTAATTTTCCGCCCTTGCTTTGAAACTAAAATCAATTATATTATTGTTTTTGTGATGTCTTCTTAATTACCAGCTTATCGGTTCCTATTGTTGTCTTTGTCTTTTTTATACTTTCTTAATTACAGGGTTATTGACTCCTTACTCTCTTTACATCATTGTTGGCTTTATAATGCCTTCTTAATTAGAGGGTTTTTAAATTCCATTTGTTATATTTACATCATTGGTGTCTTTGTGATGCCTTCTTAATTACAACCTTGTTAACTCTCTTTAGTAATAGCATCAAAGTCAGTACAAAAATTAGTTCCCTTACTTTGATAAAAATATCAATGACAATCCAAAAGCTTATTTTATAGCTCTATTATTAAGATTGATACCAATCCAAAAGTTAATTCTCACACTAATCTGGATTATTTTTGGAACGAAATGAAAACAGATATTACAATGAAATACACGTAAAAATTGCCAAAAACAGAGAAATACATCAATACATGATTTCTATTAATGAAAGAAATGTATAGAGACTGTAAAAATACAGAGTGCAAGACTCGCTAGAATGGTGGCAACTTTATCTCTGAGAAGAGATGTGATGGCTATGCTCATTCGCCAGAAGAAGATGAGTAAAATGAGGCTCTGAATTCCTTTTTATGATAAACATGAATGCCAAAACCCTAGACATCCAAAAACCTAACCCTAGGAGATGAAGTGCCAAAAGTCATGTAGGCCCTGTTGGGGTAAGTTAGTACATCAACTTCCCGTGGTCGTAACTTTTGCGTACAATCTTTGTTTTAGGCGTGTGATAGCCCGTTGGAAATGTATTTTCAAGAATCACACATTATGTCATTAATATCTAACTTGGTCTACATTTTGACAGTGGCAAGCTAAGAAAACATTGTTTAGGGCCCCAAAACGGACCTGGAAGTACAGAAAGATGTACTGAAATGAAAAATTCCAAAATAATCTAGTTAGAATAGGTGGGCGGCCACCGTTACCCACCTAGATGTTGTGTAGGGCTTCAAGACAGCCCTGAAAGTGCAGAACCCACAATTACAAAGAAATGTCCCCATTACAAAGAAACGTGTTGGACTGAAAATTGTCAAGATGAGCCAGTTGGAATTTTGAACAGGTGGGTGGCCACCAATATACACCTGGATCACACACGTTGATATTAACAATACTTATAAGTACTTATATGCATTAGGTCTTATGTTTTAAACATTCAACAGTGCAAACTAAAAAAATCAAACTAGCATAACCTACAACCAAGTACTTCTAAGAATTTAAAATAAAGTCCTAAAAGAACTATGTAGGTTGTTTAGAATATTGAATTCAAAGAGTTTAAACACTTAAAAAAGAGGATAGAAGGAAAGAGATTTTACATTTCCCCATCAGAGTAGCTTAGACTCCCAAAAGTGAAATTTATCATATCTATGGAATTTAATTGAATGCCACCATTTTTTAGCATTATTTAAAATAAATAGTAGAAATTATATCGAATAATATGCGTGGTAGATAAGTTGGGTTTTTCTTGCACAAACATGGTAAAGATTAATGCAAATGGGGCAAGAGAGGCCCAAACTCTTGACCTCGTGATTCCTTGATATTTCTATGATACTTACACAATAACCAACTATGCCACCTCCCCTTCTATATAGAAGGTTAAAACAAGGTTTATGATCTCTTTCCAAATTATAAAAAACAACTCTCAAACTACCCTTTATCGTACCATTTTTATAAGTATTCACTATCTATTTTATCATTCAAAAAGTGTAAATATTTACAATGCCATGAATTTAATTTAAGGAGCAACGAATCTAATAATTATGTCACAACTTTATAATATCTTAATATTGACAATTGAATTACATGGTAATAAATATTAATGAAAATTTGAGAGTTTAGCCAAAAAGTATAGACTAATATAAAGTGGTTCGGTGCCCATTGTGAGAGTCATCTATCATCATGTATAAATGAATTTTTCCTATGTTCCAACACATAGAACAATGTTTGATCTTCCTGCTACTTTTTTTCTTATTATACTCCAACAAATCAAATTCCATACAACCTTAAAAAATACAAATTAGATTGTATTTTATGGTTTAGAAGGTACACAAAGGTGAGTTACAAATTTAATTGGTTTGATATAGAAAGTTATTACTATGCTTGAAAATATTGGAGAGAATAATTCCTAAATCTCGTTAGCTTTGATGAAATAAAATGTTAAGGGGGTCGACATTGTTGCAAATATTTTGAAATTGAGATTTTATATGGACATACACTAAACATTCTAAGATAAATAATAGAATATAATATGGCATTGAAGGACTAATAATAGAATATAATATGGCACTGAAGGACTAATAATAGAATATGCAGAACAAATGAAGAGAAATAAACTTCAAAGAAGATCGGTGGTATTGAAGGACATCGTTACAGTACTTAAGCAAATCATAATGTGACCGGAACGCCACAATGCATTATCGAACACACACAAAACTTGATGATAAATCGACCCATGGAGTCCTTTATTTAAATTTTCTAAATATAACAAATTTTCTTGAAATGAGAAGATCGTGAACCGTCGGTGGTTGGAATGGATCCCAACAAATCTACGTTGTTGCATCGACTAGTCAACTTACCAAGTCAAGCCAACCATCCAATGGTCCAACATGTTGGGTATGTGTCATATTCTTTGCATGACCAAAAAAGAGTGGGATGAACCATCCGAACTCGAGGTTTCAACAATGCTCCATCAACACACAGTTTTGGAGATTCAAGAGGTGGAATTACGTCAACACGACACCCCCCATAATTGCAGCTTCTTGAAGCCCAATCATGTTATGGAACTAAACAAACTTAGATTAAAACAAGGGTTTTGTAAAGATATCAACAATTTGTTCGTCGGTCTCACAAAAAACAAGAGTGACAGCCTTCTCTTCAACCAATTGTCTCAAGTAGTGAACATGTAGTTCGACATGCTTCATTTTTTTGTGTGCAATAGGCTTATTAGCGACATGAATTGCACTATGATTGTCACAAGGAATAGCAGTCGAGGCCTAAATAGGAAACCCAAGTTCATCCAAGAGCTGGCGAATCTAAACTACCTATGTACCTGCATTGATGACACCACAATACTCAAGTTTTATAGTTCACGGGGAGACTACCCTTTGTTTCTTTCACGACCAAAATAGTAGTCCAGTGTTGAAGAGAAACACATAGAAGAGGTGGACTTTTGATCATCATTGTTGTCTTCCCAATCAAAGTCACTAAAGCTGACTAATCAATCTGAACATCGACAATATTTGATACCAAGATGAGAGGTACCCTTGAGATAATGAACAATTCATTTGACATCATTCCAATGACTTTCTCAGAGACCTTGTATAAACTGAGAAATGACACTAACAACCAAAAATATGTCAGGTGGACTGTGAGTGAGATAAATAAGGCTCCTGATTAGTTGTTGATAAAGATTTGGGTCGAGTTTACGAGTCAAACAGGCTTCAATCAACTTAACTCTAGACTAAAAAGGAGTAGCAAATGGTTTACAATGGGACATCTGAAAACGATGCAATAGATCCACTACACATTTATACTGAGAGAGAAACAAGCCATCAGATATACCTAAAACTTGAAGCCCAAGAAAATAATGCAGAATACCAATGTCTGTCATACCAAGGGTGTTAGCAAGTCATTTCTTCAATCTAAGAATTAAATCAATATTATTGTCAGTTATGATCAAGTCATCAACATATACAAAAACAATTAAGGTATCACCATGAGTATGTAATACATAAAGACTGATCAAATTCACAACGTTTGAAATCAATATGAAGAAATAAGCGGTCGATCTTAGCATACCAGGCATTGGGAGTCTATTTCAAACCATAAAGAGGCTTTTGTAGTCAACAACAAGAGTGGAATCTATCACAAAACCGGGATATTGTTACATGAACATTTCTTCAAATAAGTCACCATGAAGGAAGGCACTTTTGACATCCATATACTAGATATGCCAGCCGCAGCAAGGGAAAGAATCATTCGAATGGAATTCATCTTAGCAACATGAGAAAATATTTCAGTGTAGTCAATGCCTTCTTGTTGAGAAAATCCTTTTGCAACCAAGCAAACTCTATGATGGTCAATAAAAACTTCGAAGGTAAATTTGGCCTTGTAGAACCATCGACATTTCACAAATTTCTTCCCTTGAAGTCGAGGAACTAAATCCCAAGTATGATTCTTCAAGAGAGAATTCATCTTGTCTTGCATAACTTGTTCCCATTCAAATTGTCCCTGTGCATATGAGTAAGAGATGGGACCACAAGTCTCAAGAACATGAGTCATCAAGGAAATAATATTATGTTTTCTTGTGACTATGAGATTGTCATCTTGAAGAGACATCACCAACATTAGGTCCAATAAATTCAATTGTTTTAGCGGCCCATCTAGGTAAGCAGGAAAAAGGTGAGTTAATATCTACTGTAGAAGGTCAATGAGATCAAAGAACAGTTTTAGTCAACGAAGACGAATATGGAATATAAACAAATATTGAATGTCTTGTCGACTCGGGAATAGAGATCGACAAACCAGTCAAAATAGGAGCATGGTTCGATTGCTCGATCAAAATGTTGAAAAATGGAATAGGTGAACCAAAGTAAAAAACAACTCCGAAGAAATCCTTATATAATGAATCAGAGGAAGTGTTCACCAACTTAATGCCTAAATAATTCTCATCAAACAACACATTTATTATGATAATGCTATGTCGTTTGACAAGGTAAGACAATTGATTGGCTTTGGATTCTTCTGAGTAGTGTATCATGTTGCTAACATGAATCTTTGCATCTAGTTTCTTCTTGCAATCATCTGGAATGAGCCCAAGCAACACATGTGAAGACTCTGACGTGATCGACTAAGGGATTTTTTCCACACCACTTTAAGCTTGCAGTCATAAAAATCACAACACGAGTCAAAATACGATTTAGGAGATAGTTGGCATTGTAAACAATTTCAACCCAAAAGCAAGTTGAGAGATATTTGGGCTGCAAAAGACAACATGCCATTTCAACCAATGTATGGTTCTTTCTTTCTACTGCACCATTCTATTGAGGAGTATGAGGAATAAACCTCTACTAAACAATACCAGATCAAGCAAGGTATTCTTCAAAATGTAGATTCACATACTCTCCACCATTATCAGATCTCAAACACTTAATAGGTCAACCACATTGCTTCTCATTCAATGCCCTAAATTCCTTAAACTTTTCAAAGACAAGACTTTTATTTTTCAAGAAATAGACCTAAGTAAATCTAGAGAGATCATCGATAAAGGTCAAAATATACTTTGCACTTGCTAAGGAGAGTTGATTGATACAATACAAATCATTGTGAATGAGTTCCAGTGGATTATGTTCTTGCCACACTTTGATAGAGTTGAAAGGGGTATGTTAATGCTTTCCCAACACACCTTTTCTACAAACGCTATCAGGTGGAAGAACTTTGGGAAGACCATCGACCATATTCTGTGTGGCCATCGACTTTAGACGTTGAAAGCTTAGATGTCCAAGTCGTTCATGCCAACTTTTTCTATGTTCCTCAGTGTGAGAAACAAGAGCAGTCAGTCTAGGATCAGGTCGAGGAAGGTCAAAGAACTTGTACAACCCATCCTTATGTGAATGAGTTCCAGTGGATTATGTGCTTTGCACACTTTGCTAAAGTTGAAATGGGTACGATTATGATTTTCTAACACACATCCTCTACAAACGCTATCATGTGGAAGAACTTTGGGAAGACCAACGACCATATTCTATGTGGCCATCGAATTTAGATGTTGAAAGTTTAGATGTCCAAGTCATTCATGCCAAATTATTTTGTGTTCCTCAGTGTGAGCAACATGAGCAGTCAGTCCAAGCTCAGGTCGAGGAAGGTCAAAGAACTTGTACAACCCATCCTTTGAGTTGAGAAAACCTTCAACAATGATCGATGTATCATTCTTCAAATCCTTAACTCAGAACCAATATTTTACAATGTCGACAGGGAACATCACCATGACCAATAATGTCGAGAGTGAAGACATCAACAACATAGATTTTTCACTCAACAACTTTATCCAGTAGGAGAATAGAGAATTTTTTTTATCCATATGATGAGTGCACCCAAAATAAATTACCCACTCATGCTGTGAGATATGAACAAGCAACACTCTAAAAGTCATGAATTGGAAGATAAAGTTGTCAGTTGATCGATGGAAAACCAAAATGTCTCATTTGAGGTTCTTGAACTTCACCTCTAAGTCATCCCTCTTCTTCCAGCAAGTTTCTCCACATGTTCGAGCTTTTTGCAATACATACATGTTTTCTTCTTTTGATTATTCTGGGTGGATGTTGACTCATCAGTGTTCTCTTTAGTTTTCTAGTGGAGACATTCTTTTTTGCGTATAGCAACATCAAAGCATCGTCTTTCCTTGTAATTCAACTTGCCTTTTCCATTGAGCAAAAGAGCTTGATGTTTTCCACCAATCTTCCCTTCATCAAGAAACACTTGTTGATGATTAATCAGTAGGACATAGAAAGTTTCAAAAGTATAATCCTTACCATATTATTTGTGTGCCTATCAATTGGCTCAGAACCTGGAATAGAACGTGTCGAAGGGTGTTTTCAGATTCATCAAGACTAGCTGGATGAGTTGTTAATCTTTCTTCTGAAAATTCTTCCCACATTCACCCAATTTCAACTGCTTTTCCTTAACACGCGTCAACTACTCCTCAATCCTTTCAAAGGAATGTGGATAAATAAATATCAACTCTTTCTTCAACTGCATAGATTGGATTTCATCGACTTTTTCAAACAAGGACTTCAACTTCTTCTATACATCATGAGGGAAATCGATCCCACTTGTATGAAAGTTAAATATCATGAGAAATATATGTCATGATGACCTTGACAACCTCATCTTTCTTTCCATTAATGATGAAATTCACTTGGTCATCCTTCAAATCTGGTATCGAAACCTTTTTATACTACCATATCCCTTTTCTCTTCAACGAAGTCTCCATATCCAGAGCCCAAACAACAAAATTAATTCCATTCAACACAACAAGATCAATCTTGTAATCCATTATTCCATATCTGATAGATTTGATAATCTGAACAGGTTACAATCGACAAATCAATAGCCCAATGAATCATTATAAGAACTAACTCGACAAGATTTATAGACAATAGGGAGGTCTAAACTAGTCGATCTAATACCATGTTAGGGATTGGGTGTAACACTAAAGGACTAATAACATAATTTGAAGAATAAACGAAGAGAAATAAACTTCAAAGAAGATCAGTGGTGTCGAAAGACATCATCACAACACAAGCACAATGCATTGTGATCAGAACATCACAATGCATTATCGAACACACACAAAACTTGTTAAATCAACCCATAGAATATTTTATTTATAGTTTCTAGATCTAACAAATTTCCTTGAAATCGAGAAGATCTTGTCCACATAGAACCGTCAATGGTTGCAACAGATCCTGAAAATTTTGCATTGTTGAGTCAACTATTCGACTTACCAAGTCAAATCGACCATCTAGTGGTCCAACACATAGTCGACTACTCAGTTGGTCGATCTACTGACTCACTATCTCGGTTGGTTGATTATCCGACCAACTATCTAGTTGACCACTCAACTAACTATCTCCAACTGCTATTTGACTATGCGACCAACTATCTAGTTGACCACCCAACCAACTGCCTCCAGCTGCTAGTCGATTGATCAACTGACTATCTTCAAATGTTAGTCGATTGACCGTTCGACTGTCTCCAAAAAGAATGGGATGAACCATCAGAACATGAGGTTCCAACATCTAGTATCACAAAGATGACAAGATTTTTCATTCGATGGCATTTTAGGAACTGTCCAACACTCTATTTCACTATGGAGCTCATGAAAATTTGTCTGTATTTTATCAATGTAGATTTTTTTTTATGCGAATTATATCCAAAAAAAAACTTTTGATATTCTAGAATAGGATTATTGGCCTCGTTATACTATCTTAATTTTCTTCTATCTTTTAAATCTTACGACACTATAATGGATCTAGTCCAAAGCTTTGTTTTAATGGATCTGGTGCAAATCTTTGTTTTAATGGATCTTTTCCTCAATGGATCATTTTTTTTAGGATGGAGTGAGGCTCAATCACCAACTACAATGGAAACAAGTAAGCCCGAGGCCTAAGACCAACTAACATATTTGAACTAAGACCTATGGCCTCCATGTATACAACATACCTTGACTAGATGGTTTAGTCGATTGATCTTACCATTGGAGCTCCTTGATCGATCTAATAAATAACCATAAGTTATTAATTGTGAGCAACAATAATTAATGATATCCTAAATAAAATATGCTTCACTGCCAAGAAAGTTGATCTAATTCTGGATCCAAAGTGAAGTTGATCAAGGTTAGACATTTATAGATTGAGAGTTGACCAAAGTTGAGATTTTTATTGATCGCCTAAAACATCCATCATTTAATGGTTTAATATGTAGCCAAGTATTCATAATCTTAAATACAATTTACCCCAAATCAAAGTTGGCCAACTGAGGTAATCATTGATCGACCTTCATAAATCAACCTAAATTGAACTGCTTATCTATAAATATTGACCTAAATCAAGTTTTCCTTGATCAAGGTTAAATACTAATGTTAAATTTTTCCTTAATCAATTTAGATAGTCACTAAAATTATTTAAGGTAAACTTAATGATATCCTAAATAAAAGATGCTTCACCGCCAAGAAAGTTGATCTAATTCTGGATCCAAAGTGAAGTTGATCAAGGTTAGACATTTATGGATTGAGAGTTGACCAAAGTTGAGATTTTTATTGATCGCCTAAAATATCCATCATTTAATTGTTTAATATGTAGCCAAGTATTCATAATCTTAAATACAATTTACGCCAAATCAAAGTTGGCCAACTGTGGTAATCATTTATTGACCTTCATATATCAACCTAAATTGAATTGATTATCTATAAATATTGACCTAAATCAAGTTTTCCTTGATCAAGGTTAAATACTAATGTTAAATTTTTCCTTAATCAATTTAGATAGCCACTAAAATTATTTAAGGTAAACTTAGATTTGCACCTTGGTTTGTTGATCTGTTAACTATCTCAATATCTGATTTCTAGTACTATTATAGAATATCCCAAAAAATTGAATTGTTTATCTATAAATATTGACCTAAATCAAGTTTTCCTTGATCAAGGTTAAATACTAATGTTAAATTTTTCCTTCATCAATTTAGATAGCCACTAAAATTATTTAAGGTAAACTTAGA
>JZKD02S0929004.1:128228-140713 GCA_000966675.3 Picea glauca
ACTAGCATTTAATTCTCACATGTCATTATGCAGAAACCGTATAGATTGTCATTGATGGGTGAAAGGCTCGAGGACATCTCGTATTGATGCGCATTAAACCAAAAATTGCAGGGGGATTATATTATCCCTTCTGAGTGTTCATTTCAAAATCATGAAATCCCGTTCACACGGCATGGCCTTCGCACGTTCACGAAACCTCCATTCTTTAATTGCTCTTCTTTGTGCCCACCACCTTCGCATTTCTAAATATGCAATAAATAAACTTTACTGCTAACAATTCATCATGCACCACCAATACAGATTGTCATTAATCAGAGAAAGGCTCGAGGATTTTTCCCATTTATAAGAATTTAACCAAGATTTATTGAAAAGTTACATTATCGGCTCTAACTGTTCATTTAAACCATCATCTGCAGCAAAGAAACCTTCTCATAAATATATGGCATCAACTCGACAACAGTTCTGTGGAGATACAATGAACATCTTCGAGCGCAAGGACCAGAACTTCCACTGGTCCAGGGAATTTTCTTATTACTCAATCTCTGCCTCAGAGAACCAAGTAATTTGGACCTCAGAGATAGCTCATGCAGGTTGTGTCCCTGAGGTTTTTGACTATAAGGACCTGGTCTCTTGGTGCATCGATAAATTTATTGTAGAGAAAAGAATTATTCCACTGTAGGACCATTGTTATGTTTCTTTGTCACCTTAGGTCTTTTTCCAGATGCTAAAATTGTTAGAGCCAACATTGACGTTCAGAGGAGAAGATTGCAAACAGTTCCAAGAAAATCATAATAATGGATTGGACCTATTGCCCCTTTTTCTGGAAAACCCAAATCTAGTTCCTGAAGATATTACAAGCATGCAGGTTAGTTCATTTAGAAATCCATTTCGTGAAATTGCCTGGATGTTTACAAGAATAACGGGACATGAGTCCACAACTACTATTTCCCGCATGGCTCTTTATATTTTGTATTTCACAGTCAATGAACAGGCCATTTTTGATCGGGGAAGGTTAATTTCCCATGAAATCTCTTCCCAATTGTCAAGCTACAAAAGGGAAAAGAAATTTTATATGTCATCCTATTTATTTTTTGCAATAGCACATTCCTGTCGGTTTTCGCAACTGTCTCTGTCCAAGAATGTCAACTGCGAATCACCCAGTAGCATTCTGGTACCAACCCTTGTGGAAGCACAAGGATTCCCACTGTTTTTATGAGTTTTTTAATGGCTTCCTGTCTATTTTCAAAGTTTTGTTGTTAGGAGAAGATGCTCCCCGCATATCTGAACAGGCAACTAGTTTTTTGGACAAGAAGGGGACACTCGAACATTCAGATAATTACACTATCATAATAATTTTTGGCTCCACGGAACAACCTGCTCTCCTTCCATGTCACATTACAGAAATAATGTTTGTTGCAAAAGTAGCACGTCAATACAACTACTGGTTCCATTTGTTCCAAAGGAAGAAAAAAAAACAGTGCATTCCTCTGGCTTGGAAAATAGGGGAGTTCATGTTTAAAAAAGTCAACAAAATTAATGATTTCACAACACATTCTAGCATCTCCAACCTGAGATATGCTGAAGACATAAAAGGATTCGACCCCTATGATATTTTTAGACAACATTTACAAACACTTGGCCTCGACAGTTGTTTTGTAAATAAACACCTGCCCAAAAACAGAGACAGTGGTGACAACGGTCCTGCCTCTAATGCCAATGAGGTATAGACACTGCAAAGTTGCACTAAATTGTACACACAACAGGGGAAAGGCCCCAGTGACAAGAGTGTTCAATCCACAAATACCAATCCAAAAAGTACTACATCTCGGAGCATCGCTCCAATGGCCCATCATAGAAACAAAGAAGCCCAGAGTTCTTCAAACAAAGGAAGAGATAATGACCCTCCTCACTCTAAAATTGATAGTTCTCACAAGCTTCTAGTAGAGAAGAAGAGAAAAAAAAAATTGGGGTAGGTGGAAGAGCCAGAAATTCAGAGTGGGAACATGGAACTTGACACTGATCTGGATACCATGATCTACTTCCTTGATCAGCCCGGAGATTCCATCCACCATAGCCATCCAATGGACATATCCGTTACCTAAAATTTTGACGAAGATGAATCCTTGATGTTCCAGAGCGTTGTTTTTGATAGCCGGAACAAAAAAATGATAATTCAGAAAAAAATGTTGAAAATAAGAAAGTAAAATCTTTTTCAGAGGTTGACGTTGCCAACATGCGATTGTCTCAAATCTGTCAACTTCACACAGGGGCTGGAGATGCACTTCATGATTCCATTGGAAGCATCAAGACCGAGAATTCCAGACTGAAGGATCAAATCAAGGAATTGGAAGATGCTTTCATTCCTATGCCATTGCTTGTTGATGCTTTAGCAATAGCCATGCCTGGCACCCCTGCACCCAATGTAAAAGCATCCTCCACCTTGCTCGCATCCTGTAAAGCATATGTGGAGAACAATATCAAAAAAAGAGTGGAACTGGTTACCGAGGTGTGGAAAATATCACAAACCATCACTTCCCTTAGAACCAGGCACATAGCGTGCTCGAGCTTTTGCAGTCCGAATTAAAAGATGAAGAAAATTTGTTTTTAAAAATGGTCATCCCTTTTGGCAAGATTGTCAACAATATGACAGAAACAAAAAGAAGAGAAGAAGATCTTCCATCCAAAAACTACATAGGCCAATTGAATGCATGTTTGAAAGAAAAAGTAAAGAACCTGCATCTCATTGTTCAGTCATGTGAACAAGCCATATCGAAGAAAGATATATTATTCACAAAGCTGTCAAATATAGACTTAGCCGGGAAAACCTACGACTTCCAAGACCCCCACTTAATCGCAAACTCCTTGCCCTTAACCAGACAAGAGTTCGATAAATAGGTTGCTATGTTTAATACCTAGTCTCTGCAAAAGTTGTACAACATCCTTCAATTTGATCAATGTCAAGTCCACGACTGGCTAGTCAAATATGCAATACAGAATGAGGAAATTCACCAGGCTCTCTCTAATATTTCTATCGACTTCCGAGAATTAGAAAATGATCTTTTCAACATAAAAATCTGGAATGAGATCAACGTCACCCCAATGAGAGGCTACATTGAAGAATGGCTTGAAAGGCAATTGAAATAGGCCACCGACAAAAGGAAACAGGTAGTTACCAACATTCTAGCTGCCATGGAGAACATCCTTGAAACTGCAGTCGTTAGCGACATCAATGAAACAACAGCCACAAGAAAATAGCCAAAGGGCTCATATGTACCCTCATTGCCAGTTTACTCATCGCATCCTTCTTTGTTTATCAACCCAGTTATTCCAGTTTCTTAAATACAAATGTATAGGCAAACACTTATACCTCTCCATTTATTTTCTTTTGCAGCTATTGCACTCGATCTTCTTTCCACAATCCTGTTTCTTGTACATATTTCTCTAATGGTATGTGGGAGCCCCAATCCTAGTCTACATGACAAACACATTGAAATTCTGGTTTATATGTATCAAACTTTATTTATTTTCTATATTTCAAAATTTCCAATAGTATGTAACAAACTTTTATATTTTGACAGATTTCAAATAAAAATGCATTTAAATTTTTATATGTTACAGACTCTATTCTTATCTTTCACCACTCAGTATCGCAAATGCATTTAATTTTTAATATGTTCTAGACTTTTATTGTTATCCTTCACTAGTCTGTATGTCAAATGCATTTACTCTTTTATATGTTACATACTTTTCTTTTTTTATATATTTCAAAATAAGTGGTGCTCAACAATGCAACTGTCATTTAATTATACCCCATGTTCACAAATGCATTTAATTTTTTTATATTTCTTATCTCCTATTAATTTTATGTCATCTTGTATTTTTATGTTTCACTAGTCCATATGGAAAATGCATTTAAATTTCCAAATTTATTCTTGCACTGTAAACAAATTTTTTACTTTGTTATATACTTTCCAAAAATAGATGGTGGTTTGCCTGCCAACCCTCATTTACTTTTTCCCCATCTTCCGTGATATAAATGTTGCACACAACATTTCCGTGATATACATTTTGCACCAAACACTTCATTTCATTTACAATTCGACCCCATTTTACACAATTTGCTTTCTAACCTTGTTGGCAGGGACTGCGCTGCCACACAACCTTGTTATTATATTGTCTCGCAGTATATTGTATTTGATTTTCCCTTGACTTTTAATTAGTTCAACATTGAATTAAAATTTTTGAGCCAAAACTAATGTTCAACATAGAAAAGGGAAAATGTTATTTTTTGATATAATAAAAATCGATATATTCAATTATTGAAGAGGAATATTTAGACCCCTTTTCAAAGATATTTAGTAATTAAGTCCAGTTGTAATTGGCACAGTAAAGAGACCCCTTTCCAAAGAGCTTTAGTAATTGTGTGAATTTCAATCTAATTCTAATATTTATAATTCCAATGTGAGTTGGATATTTATCTTGGTGTTTACAGAATGGTGTGCCTGGTGTGCCACCTATTTTTGTAGCCATTGTCATTATCTTGGTGTTTACGGAGTGTGCCATCGACTCCCTTATCCATTTAATTATACTACCTTATATATCCTTAGATTTTCCCTTGACTTTTAATTAGTTAAGCATTGACTTAAAATTTTTGGGTCAATTTTAATGTTTTTATTTTTTATTTTTTATTAGGGGAATCGATAATGCCGGGTTCTGTACTCATGTGACAAAGGGCCCCTGCAATAATGGAGCACAAGTAAATCAGGGTGAGTCTTGATCTTGAGACCTAATTTTGACAAATTTCCTTCCATTTATACGACACTTGTCAATCGGTCTACACCCCTGCAAGCGGGTCAATTCTAATGTTGAAGCTGGAAAACGAAAACATTTATTTTTAAATATAATAAAAAAAGTAATTTTTCAACATTTTATTGGTTAATAAATTTCATCAATTAAAAGTGATTTTCTAACAATTTATTGACTAATAAATTTCATCAGTTAATATAACTTTCACGTCTGAGTTTATAATAAATGACAAAATTAATATTTTATTTGGAAAAATTAATATTCTGTCTGTAGGGCATCTAAAAGAGTATGGAGTGAGTGTAGGCATCTCCATCTTGCAATTAATTACTCAGCTTATTGAGGGTGACGACATCGTCCAAGCTTGTATCTATGGTTTTCAATAATGAATTATTTTAATTGTTAGAAAAAAAATTTACTCCATGCTCCATCTTTATTAAATGGGAGTGTGATTTGATTTATATTTATTTTTATTAGTGAGTCATTTGCATTTTATTTTAAGGTATTTAATGTATATTATTTTATCTAAAACAACTTTAAATCAAATTATACAAACTCTTAATATATTAAATGTTTTATAACTACATATTTATTTTCAATTTTTTTAATCAAACAAATAAACTTTATAATGTGATTATTATTATTAAATTTGACAATCAACCAAGGCATGTCATCTACCTTGGTCCTACTTCCTGTCATCTACCTTAGTCCTACTTCTTCGATGTAGGACATGCTTGTAGACATGAGGCAATTTGCATAATTATTGCTAGAAGTACAATGGGAGGTGTCCATAACACTACTAAAGTCTAAGACATTCAAATCCAAGACCACCACTGCATCACAAGACATCATAACACTACTAAAGTCCAAGACATTCAAATCCAAGGCCACCACTGCATCACAAGACATCTATTAGGAGGCAGTATAAGCAACTATGCTCCCTTGTTATATGTTCGCAATGATATATAGTATGTTCAATTTAATATAGTATTATCTTATTATATGTTGGCAATGATATAACCTTTAAATAATATTATCCTCATCTTATTATGTATTATTAAATAATTATGATATATAATTCATGAATAGGCTTAGTTTTGTATTTGAAAATAACTCAAGGAAAAATGTGTATATTTATAATATATAATTCATGAATAATCACAGTTTTGTATTCGCCTGTAACTCAAAACATGTATTAAATTGTAGCTCAAAGCAGTGTCTTTAATTAGTGTATCAATTAAATGTGAAACATTTTTCACAATCACTGATAAACACAAGTCTGCCAGTGACGAAACTTGAGTGTAGTCATCAATTAAGCAGTCATTGAACATCTTGTTTACAATATTAATCGTACATGTTTACACTAAAAATTCATCAATAGAACCCTAACCAACATGAGAAAAATGTTGGACCTTTGAATTTTAAAGAAAAACAAAATGAGAAACATTTCAGTTTAATCGTAATTGACGCCCAAGTTTCCATTAGTAGTAAAACCTAGGAGATCTTTCAAGGAAAAAAAATATTTACACCCACAACTTTGAATAGAGGACTAAGCCTTGTATAGGTAGTTGATAATCCCTAGAAACCTTGCATCTGCAATGATTCTTGTTGGAGGTAGAAACTTTGCATCTGCAGTAGCATGTCTTTTTCTCTCATAACCCATTTAAAAAAAGGGAAAACAAATTTTAACCCTCGTTCCAACAGATCTTGAGAATGCAAGTCCATGTCCAAATCCATTTTATTTGATTAGAGTTACCCACATCTGTATATAGATTCACCCGATATCTCTCCCACCCTGGGTTTGTAAGAGCAATTACTTCTCCCCATGCAATCATACTAAGAGTGTCGCTAGATCATCTTTTGTTGTGACGTGGTGGTGGCTTGCATTGGCTATATCTTTTTTTGCAAATTGAGTTTTGCGTTTGTTTGGATTAACCAAGTCCTAGATGCAATAGTAAATAGTAAACTATTGCGTTAGCGATATTACACAATAACATGTATTTGGGGGTTTTTGAACCTCGGTCTGAGCATTGAAAGTACTTTGATTTAAATTTTATTCATTTGACCAAAATCTGCTTGCTTGAATTTTCACTAACAATGTTGTTAGTGTTTGATTACATTTAAAGTGTTTGATGTATATAATATCATTGAAGATTTTGGGATAATAAGATGATTATCTGTTATGTCTGCATCATACTCATTATGTTCTGTAATATAAATACCTTGCAAAGAACCTTTCCCAGGTCATTATGTTTATATGTCTGTTTGCTCTTTAGTTACATTGTTTCTTAAGATGCTAGCTGGCGAGAGTTTAAAAATAGATATTCAAGATACGTCACTAACATGATTAGAGAATTTCAGGTTCTAATATTATTGCCATATTCTAAACTTGAAAGGCAATAAAATTTTACACTATCAACTTAGCACACATAAAAACATGACAAATATATTGATACTTTTTTTAACACTATCAACTTAGTACACAGAAAAACATGATAAATGCGTCGACATATTTTTTTTAAATACTGAATCACATGAAAAAATGTAGCTAGGCTATGATCACCTGGTTAATTTTCTAGGTACTAAATTGTCATATATAATTTTGGCGGTGGTATTGAAACCATTACAAATTTCTCTAAATACTAACACAAAAGTGAGCTATTTGGGCTGGATATTAAATGGGATACAAAGACTGGTACTTTTAATATGTGAATACTGAGAATAAAAGAAAACATAAATAAAGCATAAAATCATGGACTATATCTTCCTTCCAACTTTGTGATTTCATTATCATTCATTGACTGTATCTTTGTATCTGCCTTCTAATGTTGTGGGTTCATTGATAGTATCTTTCTATTGACTGGAATTGTTCATCACTAACTTGATGTCAAATCGATCCCCTGGCTCGTTATCATTCATGCATTCACTGGACTGGCCTAGAATCATCAATATAAGTCTGGAGTGAGGACATCTCAAGGATGTTGAAGGACTTGTTTCTGGATCATCTGGTCTGCCCTTGTAATGCCAAGTTATGGATTTGAATCTTTCTCGAGTATTTATTTTCCATCTGATAATTTTTTTTTTGACATGGCCCATTCTCATTTCTGATAGGCATCATTTTCCATGGAATCTACTTTGGAATTAAACTGCCTCGAAACATGGAAGTCCTACCTATTACTGAAAAGGATGAGGAGCTCTTTGCATCTTAGAATTACTCTGGTGATCTGGATGGAGGAAACTTCTCTTGGCCCATGAACTACAAAATAATGAGCTATGAGTCTCCAATTAGATTTATAACTTGATTGGTAAGTTCTTTTAGGAATTACTTGCAAGCCTTTCCATAGGACCGAAAATTTTGCGACATTAATAGTGGAAAACCCAATGTTCCACTCGGTATTCAGGATAAGGTTCCCTAATGGTCAAATAACTAATCCCTCCCAAGCTTGAGGGTCCCAGAACTCCCTTCAAAGGGCCAACAAGGAACAGAGTAAATCCAAGAGCAGGTGGTGCATGTCCACTTGTTTGAGACTCCATCCATAGTCTAAATGACTCCATCCGCATCATTTGCTTGTCGCTTGGATCTAGACTCTAGGAATTTCTAGAGAAATTTTTAAATATGGTCTCTCTAATTGAGATAATGCTTTTATATTTGATCATTTCCAGATTTTTTGTTTGTCCCTTGAATATTTTTCTTAGTTATCAATAGTTAGGATCTTTTCATGGGCCACGGTCCAAAAGACGAATTCCAATTTTGAAATAGAAGAGGGGATCCATAGTTTTTACCAACAAGCATCTAGAGAAAAATTGGGGCCCTCCATGGAAGAGAGATATTGGTAACCCTCTTCTATTGATTAACTTCCAGATCCCATTCCCCAAATAATAGTCACCCATATCTCGAGAGATTGAAGCTTTGCTCTTAAAAAGATCAGTCAGCTTGAGCAATAATGAAGATTGATCATGTTGTTGTCTGGAGTTGTTTTCTTGGTGCTTGTAAAATACATAACACTATCGGGATAGGAGAGTGTAATGCATAACACCTTTTTCTATTGGACCCTAAAAATGTTGCACCTTCTATTTTTCTGTCAAACATTTATTGTACAGCTGGCAAGTGGAATGCCATTGAAAAGATACACAAAAAGATGAAAGATGTTGGCATAAGAAAGACACCTAGATGCACTTGGATTGAGGTTAATAAATAGGTGCATTGTTTCTTATTAGGAGATAGATCTGCAATCACAAACCCATAAAATCCATACCAAGCTGGAAATCTTTTCACATCAAATGAAGGTAGCAGGATATGTTCTTGATACTAGGTTTGTGCTAAGTGACATGGATAAGGAAAAATAACAAATTAATTACCACCGTTGAGAGAAGCTAGCAATTTCATTTGGGTTATTAAACACTAGCCCCAAGATAACCGTTCAAGTTGTCTAGAGAGTTTGTGGTGATTACTACTTTGTCTTTCAGCTCATCTTCACGATTGTTGCATGGGAACTCAATGTAAGGGATGCCAACCTTCATTGTCATTTATGGGATGGATATTGTTCCTCTGGGGATTATTGGTGATGCTATGTGAAGCAATGCTACAAACAAAATCCCATTATAAGAAGCTTATGGAATTTTTCAAGGAAGTAGGACAATACCCTTCTAACCTTGGAATGATGATAAATGCAGTAAAGTTGCATTTTTGAATTCAAATAAGTTTCTTTATAAGAACATCTAAACTTTAAACTAGTCAACTGGGGCCATAGTCTAGTTGGTTGAAAGTGGGTGTTGTTATTATTCCCCCCTAGGGTTCAAATATGATTCATGGGCATCCCTAGGTAGCTGGCAATCCTGCATCACCCAAAAATATTTCCATTTTAATTTGTTTTCATTTTGTTTTGTTTTAGCCAAGAGACTGTTGGGAAGACACCATTTTAATTTGTTTTCATTTTGTTTTGTAGTGAACCTAGTTGATAGACTTGATGAGCATATTTCAAGGAGGATTAGGGCCTATAAAAGGAGCAACCGTTTACATTGGAGGCATCTTTTAGTATCTTGGGAGCTCGGTCACAATTGACACCTTGGGGATAGCTCATATAGGTGTTGAGTTGGAGATTAATAGTGGGTCCATAACTTATGTGAAGTTCTCACACACACAGGATTGAGGAATTGCAGGTTTGCAGACCTTGGAAGACTATTATTACAGTCCTCTGGAGGAAGAAGCAAGGTCTAAATCCTGATTTTGGTTGTAAACAAGTTTGTTCTGTTAAGGGAACCATTGGATTCCTATTGTTGTGCTTGTATTGTAGATAACAGACCCTGGAGCCTGATTGATGTATGATTGTCATTGTCATCCCCGTAAGAGCATGTGGATTGAGGAAAAAACCCTAAAGAATAATATTATGTTATATTTGTAAAGACGACCATGTTGTGCCTTTGTAAAAGTTGGCTCGATTGTGCCTTGGAAAAATTCAATTGTTAATTAGTAGGGTAAAGTGTACGAGTCGGCCTTGACCTATTTCTGGGTGGCCCAACTTGTATTTATAAGAGGCTAGGCACCTCACTTGAAGAACACACAACACAAGCTCTCTCACACAAGTAAAAGTGTGCAAGTTTGAGGAGGAGACACAACTACAGAGGAAAGGTGTTCTGGTGAAGGGTTTTGGTTATCTATTGGAGGACTATCTTGGTCTAGTGGTGCGATACCCTATTCTGGTTAGGGTTTCTAGTTTATCTTCTATTTGGTGAGATCTCTCTTGAGAGAAACATTGTAATTGTTGAAGAATCTATATTGAAGAAGATTTCTTGGGTTTTCTCCCCCATGAGAGTTTCCCAGGATAAATATTGTGTGTAATGTGGATTTCTTGCTTTCAGTCATCCTTATGCATGCATTTAATAGTCTAAAGTTAAAGAATATTGAACACACTTAATTGCTTAAGAGAAATTTTAACAATTTTGTCAATACTTCTACTTTATGTGCCCCCCCTTCCTTGTACGATATATGAATCCTCCTCTCACTTAAGTACACATCACTTATTAGTGCATGTGCATTTTGTGTGTCCCATTATTTTTGTACTTTGTGGATCCTTCCTCACTCTAATCTTAATATTACTTAGAGGTCCATGTGTGCTTTATGGGACCCTTTAATCCTTAATGTGTTCTTTGAATATCCTACCTCGCTCTTGTACTAACATTGTTTAAAAGTGAAAACATTGTTTAGAAGTGTCTATACGCTTTGCATATTTATAATGCCTTCTTAATTGCGATTTTACATAAAATCAAAGTGGTATGTCCCTGGCTAAATTTTTGTTCCATGCAAATATGACTTACTTTTGTGGATCCACGTTTTTGTGATTATGTTTTAATTGTAAGCTTAATAAAAGTCCAAATTGCATATCATTGGTTAAAGATTTCATTCAATGTTATTTTGATTGCATCTTTATGTTAAAAATGATGTAAAAAGGAAAAACTATATATAATATTTTTACATTAACAACAATGTTGAAACATAAAAAACAATTACAACTTATGCAATTCACCACAAACACCAATTTTTTATCGTCCAATGTTCCTTGTTCAGATTTCTTTCTCACATTGGTATGACTCTCTATATTAAAAGTTAAATGAAGACAAAAAATGAAGAGTGTAGTAATCTTACATGGGTAATGATGTTGAAATGTTAAAAATATAGCTTTAGAAGCACTAACAACAACAACAACAACAACAACAACAACAACAACAACAACAACAATTAACAACAATGTTGAAACATAAAAAACAATTACAACTTATGCAATTCACCACAAACACCAATTTTTTTTATCGTCCAATGTTCCTTGTTCAGATTTCTTTCTCACATTGGTATGACTCTCTATATTAAAATTTAAATGAAAGAAAAAAATCGAACAGTGTAGTAATCTTACATGGGTAATGATGTTGAAATGTTAAAAAGATAGCTTTAGAAGCACTACACCATCTACAAGCACTAAATTTTATGTGATTCTTACAATATGAATCATTTTGAAATATAAAATACAAGGGTAGTTATGAAATGTTGTACACTAAAAAAAGTTATGAATTAAAAAATTAGCATGTAATTTTCCTCCCTTGCTTTGAAACTAACATCAATTATATTATTGTTTTTGTGATGTCTTCTTAATTACCAGCTTATTGGTTGCTATTGTTGTCTTTGTCTTTTTTATACTTTCTTAATTACAAGGTTATTGACTCCTTACTCTCTTTACATCATTGTTGGCTTTATAATGCCTTCTTAATTAGAGGGTTTTTAACTTCCATTTGTTATATTTACATCATTGTTGTCTTTGTAATGCCTTCTTAATTACAACCTTGTTAACTCTCTTTAGTAATAGCATCAAAATCAGTAAAAAAATTAGCTCCCTTTGTAACATCTCGCTCTGGCGCACTTACCAAACTTATCCTTGAGGACACTTGCTCGCAAGTGATCTGGATTTTTATGATGATACAACTTTTTCCTTCATTATGACGCGTTAAGTTATATGATAGGATGTTCTTACTACTTTGGTGTAGACAGGTGCCGCTGACTCAGTTTCATTAAGTGTGCAGGGTTTCGGACCTTGAGGATGCAGAGGCATTGGTGGAACTCCCTTGGACTCCGGATTGAGTCAGGGAGTGGGTTATTTGAGTTGTTTCATTTACGGTGATATTGATATGTTTTG
>JZKD02S0929004.1:152491-177614 GCA_000966675.3 Picea glauca
TGACAGGATCTTAGGATGGCTTGAATATTCATATATAAAAAAAATTCATAATAAAGATAAAGTTGTGCTTGCTTTATTTTTACCTAAGTATCTTGGAAGTAGGCGTGACATATTTCTTGTAGATCCTCCATGTGAAGAAATTAATGAACACTTAGAGAATTGTTAGGAGGATGGGGCATTTCAGCCTTGGCTGATGGTTATTTCATTTCTTCGTAATCTTGACAAGTTTTTCAAACCTACTTACACTCGCCCATGCCATTATAACCCTTATCATGACAAGATTGCACAATGGCTGGAGGATTCATACATCAAGAATATTCAAGGGAATGGTAAGATCATGCTTACTTTGTTTTTAGATGATGATTATGAAGGTAAGTGTGATATGTTTCTGTCGTTTTTTGATATATTACCATTCTTATTAATAATGTTTGATTTTGTTTTCGTTGCAAGGTTGGAGTTACTACGATGGCTACATTGGAAGCATGACTTCACGTAGTATCCTGATTGGTTTAATAGTTAGGGTAGGTTTAGGAATAGGTTTTCTTGAAGTTTTATTTCTCACTATTTCTGTTTGTAATAATGCAGTCATGAACGCAAGTGGGTGCACCACGAGAACCATAATACGACTGTTATCAGGGAAGTCCGCCTGATCTTTTTCTCTTTTCTTTTAGTTGAATATTTACTTTCAAAAAACACAGTATCGTCATGAAAATCTTAAATGGAAAGTAAAGAGATAAATAAATCTGAATCAACCCTGACCCAAGGTACCATGAGTAGGACTTCTTTCACATCAAACATGATTTTTCTACTTTCTTTCAGTCTCCCAAGGGATTTTTTGCATGATGTTTTCAGATGCACCTTCTGTACATATTTTTTGTTTGTTTGTTTAGATTTCTTTGCTTTCAAATTTTTCTTCACTGGTGTGTTTTGTTTTCATTTATGCTTATCAGTATTTCTTTTTGAAACACACATGCCTGCATCATGGGCTAGCTCAGACAAAGAGAACAGAAAAATTTCCCCTCTGAAATGACTACTGAAGATTGTTAAAACATCAATTATGATATTTTTCTGAAGTTCGCAGCCATGTTAAAGAAAGCTTGTTGTTCGAAAAGTGTTTTTTGATTTCAATCTGTAACTGAAGATTTTCACGATCATCCATAAAAAATTTCTTCTTACGCTGTCCCTGTTCCTTAAGAGAAAAACTCAGAAGATGTCTCCCTGCCTTCGAAGGTCGGTTTATAACAAACTGTCTCTAGATCTTGATGAAGGACAATTAAAAAATTCTCGGTTTATAACAAACTATCTCTAGATCTTAATGAAGGACAATTAAAAAATTCTCTCAAGGTCTATAATTTATTAAAATATGTCTAAAATATCGGGATTTTTAGCGTCACCCCGCTTGATTAAATATCTTTAAAATTAAATAAATCTTTAGAGTGCTGTGGGAAGTGCTTGTAAACCCGCCGGGATGCTGAACAGGTCTGCTGGCAGCAGGTAAATGCATGCATGATGCCAATATAACTTCGCCGGGGTACTGAACAGGCCCGCTGGCAGTGAAGCAATGTCGGGTATATGAAAATTCCCAGATATGAAATCTTTTGACCTTAAATGTCCTTCGTTCTGATCTAAAACTTCTTGGCAGGATACAGATATCAGAGTGGGTTAAATGGCATCCCTGTCAAGGCTATGGACGCCTGCTGGCAGCAGCGGCTCTATCAACAGTATTGGAGATTTTAACCTTAATATCGTGACTCGCTTTTGTTAAGATTGTCATCAGTTCTCATATTTTATAATAACAAGCAATCTGAAACTGGAATATTTTTATGATTGATAATGATGTTCAAACAATTTTCTGATTGTTTTCGGGTTGGAGTTTTTCTCATTATCTTAATCTAGACTTGTTCGTTTGGCAGAGATAACTGCTTCTACCAGTGTGTTGCCATTGTTGGCAGCCATATTAATCTCTATCTTTTTTTTTACAAGCTGCCTACACAGGGTTTTTAAACCTTCATTGCTCGTCACAACTTTTTGCATTAAACGATACAATTATCCTTCGTTTTTTGCATACCTGCTTTTCGTTTTCATTTTCACGACTACAAGCGTGAAAACCCACAGTTGGAATTCATGTTGATTACAACAAAGGATTAATGTTCATTTGGTTTATCATGAACCTAATTGTTTACATGGTTATAACTCCTTGGCCTCAAACACACCGCTGGTTACATATGTATCAAAACACCACCCATTTGTGCATTTGACTATTGTGATGGTTTTGATTTATAAAGTCTTTGATGCAATGATTTATTCGACATATTGATTTATTTGGTCAAATCGTGGATATGCAATGCTTCACTTGACATTTTGATCAAATGTTGTGGATATGCTTATAATGGCTTTTAGCTGTTATGATTTATATGTACCATTACACCAATGTGTCGTTCCAAGTACAACCTGATATGATGTTCTTGCATGGCCTCGATCTACACCACTGTCCTCGCACGCATAGCATTAATGCTCCTTCATAGCATTTCGAGCTGCCTTTGCATTGTGTTGGGGAAGCTTCGGGATAATGGTTCTGTTTCTATCCTGTCAAACCCTATCGCCGAATACCCTGTTGATTTTGTGCTATTAGCTATGGCTCCTGTAGTGAGAATCGAACCCAACGGTGTCCAAACTGTGTTGTTGTTTGATAATGCCCGAGAGGACTTAGAGAGGAATGGTTGGTGAGTCTTTGTTGAGAAGTTCGAGTGTTTTAACCTGGAAGCTGCTCAAATTCGTGCTAATGTTCGATGGTTGCAGAGCCAAAATTGGGGATGTCCAGCTCGAGTTGAACGAAGATTTCATTATCTCAGCCACTGGTATGCCAGCCGTGAGACAAAAATGGTTTAAAAATTCAAAGGTTGACGAAGTACCCTGGTCACTGTTGTTTATCTCAAGGAAGATTAACAGCTGCGACAAAGGTATGCTCGTTACAGCTCTAAAACCTAGATGGAACGATTTGTTGGCTATTATCAAGCAACTCGTTACATGTGAGGGTAGATACGGTTTAGTTTTCTTATACCACTTACGGTTGCTCATGAGTTTCATCGATTTTCCCTTAAACATGCCATATTTTCTCCTTCGGAGTTTATACAAAATGGCTAAGTGCTTCAAAAGGGAGAAAGCCGACTCCAACCTCTTCCACCACTGTTTAATTAAAATTATTATGGTTCATCAGTTGAAGTTGAATGGTGATTTTTGGAACGCTTTCTTGTTAAGGAATGGTTTTGTTGGTCCTGAAATAGGACAAGTTGACAAATCCGTTGTTACAGAAACCCTTGTCGGGCCTGTCATTCCCCCTCCTTTTCTCTTGCCCTCTGTTGAACCCTCGACCTACCCGAACACTACCCAACCCGACACCCTGCCTGATTCATGTCCAAAAGATGGTGGTAAGCCTGTTAAAAAGTTTGCAAGGAGAAAGGGTAAAGGTAACAATGATATCAATTACAAAGGTAAAAAGGCCGTGTGATGGGTTTCATGGTGTGCTCATAATAAACCTAAAGAAAACACAGGCCAAAAACCAATTATGTTAAGTGAAGATTCCGATTCCGAAATTGAACAGTTTCTAACCGAAGAGTATCCATACTCACATGGACTTTGCTCAGTTAAGCCCTATGACTATGTAACGAACCTCCCACCGTGTCTTAGAGATGACTCCAACTTCCCTGGGATCAAACTCGACAGAGAACCTACAGGTCAAACAAGAAGTTCCTCACCAGTGAATACACAACATGTTCAACCACAGTGCAACGAATGTCAGTCGTGGCTTGACCGGTATTACAGAGACGTCCCTTTGCTCCAATCTCGGATCAAGTCCTTGGAGGACCGAGTGAATGTGCTAACTAAGGAAAACGATAGATTGCAAGCTAATGATAAAAGAAAGAAGACCACAGGCTCTGTTGTCTTTAAAAACGTGGAGGCGGCCACTGCCATTGTCAATTCAAAAATAGCTTAATTAAAATCCCTGAATCCGAGGTATGGTATTTTAAAAGTGATTTTAAGATGATTTTGTTTTTGTTTTGAATTAACATACAAGATTTGTTTGCTCAAATTGCATCTATTTTTGTTTTGATTGAATTAATAAAACACGATTCTGTTTATAATAATAACTAGCTACAGAATCGTGAGATTCTGTAGCTAGTTACTAAAATTCAATTTTTTATTTATTTTACAATTAAAATGCAATTTGAAATCATGTATTCTTGTACGTTTTCAGGTACATACAAATTCTAAAGGAGATTGGATCGATAGTGGCATCTCTGAAAATGCTATTTCTTTACATGGTTTTAGATTAGGCTGTTAGTTTTAGATAGAAATGGGAATTTGGGAGATTGTATTCCCCACAATTTCTGGAACAAATTTGATAATTTCCACAGGGAATGTTTTGATCCTGTGGCCTTTATAAATGTATGATTTTGTAAACAAAGACCATCACTGCTTGGGAGCAGAAACTATGGATTTATGATTGACAGACTTGAATGAAAGTGGATATTTGCACATCTTTAGCTTCGATATATCATATTTTTGTTCAAGTTTTGCTCATTTCAATTTGTAATCAATTTTTGACTACTTTAGATACCATGATTTGTTACAGGTTGATGTGATGGGATTTATATAGTGTCCATGTTTTATGTCTCATTTTATATACAACAATTAATCTGTTATAATTCGATGATTAGAAGGTTAATCTTCTTTATTCGATGAGCAGTTATATGCAAATGTTCATAGCCAGATTTATCTTAATATGATCATTTGCCAGATTATAAATTGTTTTTACTACATACCTTACTTGTTATGTTATTAACATTCGGTCATTATTGTTTCCCGTTTACGAGAAGCATTTGGAAAATCTGGTGTGGGTTGGCCTCATCAAACAACAAACATAGATGCTATGCACATGACACATAGGAGATGCGATTACAGGTTAGTTTGCTAGTTGCTTTTTATTAATTTATTTAATATAAGAATTTCATGTAGTCTAAATACATTGTATTGATTGTTATTTTTATTTCTCAACTAGATAGCTGCCATTTCATTTCTTGTTTATAAAAGTTATAAAAATAAAAAAACATTGAATGATAGCTTCTCTGTCATAAATCAATTCATATATGATTTCGCAGATTTCGATCAAAATTTTCATGTTGTGAATACTGTACATATATTGGAAATTTAATCATATCAATACATTGTACATTTAATAAGTAGAATTACTATTTTATAAATATTAGTTAGCAAACTGTGAATATATTTTAGATTTGTATATAGTTTTCAGCAGCTGTTTTTCATTTAGTTAGTTTCTTTATTTTTTGTCTTTTCACTTCCGTAGGACTTAGATCGGCTAACGGAGCCGCTAAACCCGTCAGAGTGGATTAATCCAAACAACTTGGATTATTTAGACAACCTTGGACCAGATTCACTCCTCCAGTTGACGAGCGGTCAATTTCGCCCATCAACACGTCCTGAAGAGACATCACCAACACTAGGTCCAACAACTTCATTTCTTTTAGCAGCCCATCTAGGTAAGTAGGAAAAAGGTGAGTTAATATCTACTGTAGAAGGTCAATGAGATGAAAGAACAATTTTAGTCAACAAAGACAAAGACCCAATAAAAACAAAGATCGATTGTCTTGTTGACTCGGGAATAGATACCGACAAACCAGTCAAAATAGCAGCATGGTTCGACTGCTCGATCAAAATGATGAAAAATGGAATAGGTGAACCAAAGTCAAAAACAACTCTGAAGAAATCCTGCCATAGTGAATCAGAGCAAGTGTTCACCAACTTAATGCCTAAAGAATTATCATCAAAAAACACATTTATTATGATAATGATATGTCGTTTGACAAGGTAAAACAATCAATAGGCTTTGGATTCTTCTGAGTAGTGTATCATGATGGAAGCATGAATCTTTGCATCTAATTTCTTCTTGCAATTATCTGGAATGAGCCCAAGCAACATAGGTGAAGACTCCGACGTGACCAACTAAGGGATTCTTTCCACACCACTTCTCGATTGCAGTCATAGAAATTGCTACACGAGTCATAATGTGATTTAGAATATAGTTGGCACTGTAAACAACTTCAACCCAAAATCAAGTTGGCAGATCTTTGGCCTGCAAAAGACAACATGCCATTTCGACCAATGTATGGTTCTTTCTTTCTACTACACCATTCTGTTGAGGAGTATGAGGAACAAACCTCCACTAAAAAATACCATATCAAGCAAGGTATTCTTCAAACTATAGATTCACATACTCTCCACCATTATCATATCTCAAACACTTAATAGGTCAACCACATTGCTTCTCATTCAATGCCCTAAATTTCTTAAACTTTTCAAAGACATGAATTTTAATTTTCAAGAAATAGACCTAAGCAAATCTAGAGGGATCATCGCTAAAGGTCAAAATATACTTTTCACCTGCTAAGGAGAGATGATTGATACAATAGAGATCACTGTGAATGCATTCCAGTGGATTATGTTCTTGCCACACTTTGATAGAGTCGAAAGGGGTATGTTGATGCTTTCCCAACACACATCCTCTACAAACGTTATCAGGTGGAAGAACTTTGGGAATACAACAACCATATTCTATGTCGCCATCGACTTTAGACACCGAAAGCTTAGATGTCCAAGTCCTTCATGCCAAATTTTGTTATGTTTCTCAGTGTGAGCAGCAAGAGTAGTCAGTCTAGGATCAGGTCGAGGAAGGTCAAAGAACTTGTACAACCCATCCTTATGTGAATGAGTTCTAGTGGATTATCTGCTTGCCACACTTTTCTAAAGTTGAAATGGGTATGATTGCTTTCCCAACACACATCCTCTACAAAGGCTATAATGTGGAAGAACTTTGGGAAGACCAATGACCATGTTTTGTGTGGCCATCGACTTTAGACGTCGAAATTTTATATGTCCATGTCATTCATGCCAAATTTTGTTGTGTTCTTCAGTGTGAGCAACAAGAGCAATCAGTCTAGAGGTCAAGGAAGGTCAAAGAACTTGTACAACCCATCCTTTGAGTTGAGAAAACCTTCAACAATGATCAATGTATCATTCTTCAAATCCTTAACAAAGAACCGATATTTTACCATGTCGAGAGGGAACATCACCATGACCAACAATGTCGAGAGAAAAGACATCAACAACATAGATTTTTCACTTAACAACGTTATCTAGGTAGGAGAACATAGAAATATTTTTAGCCATATGATAAGTGCACCCAAAATAAACTACCCACTCATGCTGTGAGATATGAGTAAGCAACACTTGAAAAGTCCTGACTTGGAAGTTAAAGTTGTTAGTCGATCGATGGAAAACTGACATATCTCGTTTGAGCTTCTTGAACTTCGCCTCTAAGTCGTCCCTCTTCTTCCAACAAGTTTCTCCACATGTTCGATATTTCCACAATACATACACATTTTCTTCTTTCAATTCTTTTGGGTGGACGTTGACTCATCAGTGTTCTCTTTATTTTTCTAGTGGAGACATTCTTTTCTGCGTATAGGAGCATCAAAGCATCCTCTTTTCTTGTAATTCAACTTGCCTTTTCCATTGAAAAAAAGAGCTTGATGTTTTCCACCAAGCTTCTCTTCATCAAGAAACATTTGTTGATGATTAATTAGTAGGACACAGAAAGTTTCAAAAGTATAATCCTTACCATATTCTTTGTTTTCCTATCAATTGGCTCGGAACCTTGAATAGAACACGTCAAAGGGTGTTCTCAGATTCATCAAGACCAGCTGGATGCGTTTTCTATCTTTCTTATGAAAATTCTTCCCACATCCACCCAATTTCAACTGCATTTCCTTAAGACAAATCAAATAGTCCTCAATCCTTTCAAAGGAATGCGGATAAAGAGAGACCAACTCTTTCTTCAACTACGTAGCTTGGGTTTCATCGACTTTTTCAAACAAGGACTTCAACTTCTTCTATACATCATGAGGGAAATCGATCCCACTTGTATGAAATTTAAATCTCACGAGAAATGTATGTCATGATTACCTTGACAGCCTAATCTTTCTTTCCATCGATGATGAACTTCACTTAGTCATCCTTCAAATCTAGAATCAAAACCTTCGTATACTACCATATCCATTTTCTCTTCAGCGAAGTCTCCATATCCAGAGCCCAAACAACACAATTAATTCCATTCAAAATAACAAGATCAATCTTGTAAGCAATTATTCCATATCTGATAGATTTGATAATTGGAACATGTTACAATCGACAAATCAATAGCCCAACGAATCATTATAAGATCTAACTTGACAAGATTTGTAGACAATAGGGAGGTCTAAACTAGTCGATCTAATACCATGTTAGGGATTGGGTGTAATACTAAAGGACTAATAACATAATTTGCAGAATAAACGAAGAGAAATAAACTTCAAAGAAGATTAGTGGTGTCAAAAGACATGATCGCAACACAAGTGCAATGCATTATGATCAGAACATCACAATGCATTATCGAACACACACAAAACTTGTTAAATCGGACCATAGGAACTTTTATTTATAGTTTCTAGATCTAACAATTTCCTTGAAATCAGGAAGATCTTGTCCACATAGAACCGTCAATGGTTGCAACAGATCCCAACAAATTTGCATTGTTGTGTAAGCTAGTCGACCTGACCATCTAGTGGTCCAACACATAGTCAACTGCTCAGTTGGTCGATCTACTGACTGACTGTCTCGGTTAGTTGATTATCCGACCGACTATCAAGTTGACCATCCGACCAACTATCTCCAACCGCTAGTTGATTATCCGACCGTCTATCTAGTTGACCACCCAACCAATTGTCTCCAACTGCTAGTCGATTGACCGATTGACCATCTATAGATGTTAGTCGATTGACCAACCGGTTGTCTCCAAAACTAATGGGATGAACCATCAAAACCTGAGGTTCCAACATCTAGTATCACAAAAATGACAAGCTCTTTCATTTGATGGCATTTTAGGAATTGTCCAACACTCTATTTATTTATGGAGCTCGTGAGAATTTGTCCTTATTTTAGCAATGTAGATTTTTTTTTTATGCGTATTGTATAAAAAAAAAACCTTTTGATATTCTAGAATATGATTAATGACCTCTTTATAGTGTCTTAGTTTTCTTTTATCTTTTAAATATTATGACACTATAATGGATCTGGTCCAAAGCTTTGTTTTAATGGATCTTGTCATCGATGGATCATTTTTTTTTAGAATGGAGTGAGGCTCAATCACCAACCACAATGTAAACAATTAACCCTGAGGGAGTAGCAGATTTGAACTAAGACCTATGACCTCCATGTGGACAACATGCCTTGACTAGATTATTTAGCTGATTGAGCTTACCATTGGATCTCCTTGATCGATCTAATAAATAACCACAAGTTATTAATTGTGAGTAGCAATAATTAATGATATCCTAAATAAAAGATGCTTCACCGCCAAGAAAGTTGATCTAATTCTCGATCCAAAGTGAAGATGATCAAGGTTAGACATTTATGGATTGAGAGTTGACCAAAGTTGAGATTTTTATTGATCGCCTAAAACATCCATCATTTAATGGTTTAATATTTAGCCAAGTATTCATAATATTAAATACAATTTACCCCAAATCAAAGTTGGACAACTGAGGTAATCATTGATTGACCTTCATATATCAACCTAAATTGAATTGCTTATCTATAAATATTGACCTAAATCAACTTTTCCTTGATCAAGGTTAAATACTAATGTTAATTTTTTCCTTAATCAATTTAGATAGCCACTAAAATTATTTAAGGTAAACTTAATGATATCCTAAATAAAATATGCTTCAGTGCCAAGAAAGTTGATCTAATTCTTGATCCAAAGTGAAGTTGATCAAGGTTAGACATTTATGGATTGAGAGTTGACCAAAGTTGAGATTTTTATTGATTGCCTAAAACAACCATCATTTAATGGTTTAATATGTAGCCAAGTATCCATAATCTTAAATACAATTGACCCCAAATCAAAATTGGCCAAGTGAAGTAATCATTGATTGACCTTCATATATCAACCTAATTTGAATTGCTTATCTATAAATATTGACCTAAATCAAGTTTTCCTTGATCAAGGTTAAATACTAATGTTAAATTTTTCCTTAATCAATTTAGATAACCACTAAAATTATTTAAGGTAAACTTAGATTTGCACCTTGGTTTGTTGATCTATCAACTATATCAATATATGATTTCTAGTACTGTTATAGAATATCCCAAAAAATTGAATTGTTTATTTATAAATATTGACCTAAATCAAGTTTTCCTTTATCAAGGTTAAATACTAATGTTAAATTTTTCCTTCATCAATTTAGATAGCCACTAAAGTTATTTAAGGTAAACTTAGTATTGCACCTTGGTTTGTTGATCCATCAACTATCTCAATATCTGATTTCTAGTACTGTTATAGAATATCCCAAAAAGTAAAGATCAAAGTAATCTCTATTTCATTGTAGAGTCATTCCTTGTATTATTTTTCAAATAATATATCCGATTTCTAATACCGTTTGAAGTAATCTCTATTTCATTGTAGAGTCATTCCTTGTATTAATTTTCAAATAATATATCTGATTTCTAATACTGTTATAGAATATCCCAAAAGATTTCTAATACTGTTATAGAATATCCCAAAAATATTGAAGTAATCTATATTTCATTGTAGTCATTCCATGTATTATTTTTCAAACTTGTTTAAATTTGCCAATAATAAATTGGATGTCACCTTCCACTCCTAAACACTTCATCACCATTTCCATTGGCATAAATTGGATGTCACCTTCCACTCCTAAACGCTTCATCTCCATTTCCATTGTCATTTCTAAGCATTTTCTTAAAACCATGTATTTTTTAAATTATTAATAGTTACTCTTATCAAATTTCAAAATTTTAAATTATTAATAATTACTCCTATTAAATTTCAATAATTTTTTTTTAAGGATTGATATTTAAAATATCCTTTTACAGGACATATAATTCTACTTGCGCGATAGGGTTGCAGGCCGCTACAGCGTGCCCTTGAGGTCTTGCGCCCCCCTGATTGGCTCACGACGCCCTACCAGTCCATGGACGCCCCTGGGGATCCAGATCCACCCCCAGAGGTTCTAGCTTTCACGTCCATGATTGCTGTCGGCCCTAACTGCCCGCCCTCCACAAGCCAGCAAAAGTTTGTAAGTAAAATGGACTCAATCCCCTCGGTGGCCCTGCCAGAAGAAGAAACTTGCAAAGCAACCTTGAACCTGGCCGAGAGAGGTCTCATTGTCCAGTTTACGGGCTTCTGACCATCCCACAAATCCATGGAGGAGTGGACTCAAAGGAACTGGAAGCCACTGATCAAAGAGGGAGTCAAAATATTTTTCGTAGGAAAGGGTTTTTTCGTGTTTGTCTTTGAAAACCCGGATGACAGAGGATTAATCTTCAGAAATGGGCCATATTTTATGGGACCTCAGGGCCTTTATCTAAAAAAATGGTCACCAGATTTTGACCCCACCCAAGACATCCCCTCAGCTGTCCCAGTTTGGGTCAGGCTCCCTCACCTACCTCTCCATTGTTGGAACCAGAAATCCATTCAGATCATTGGTAGCATGCTGGGAAAATACATAGACCAAGCTGCAAGAAAGGACCAATATTCCTGCGCTCGTATCTACGTCGAAGTCGATTTAGAAGAGGGGCTCCCTGAAGTAATCAATCTCACTGTAGCGGGGTGGACGCATGTCCAGGAGTTGGACTACAAACAACTACCTTTTAAATGCAGGCATTGTCACGGGTACAGACATTTTGCAAAGCATTGCAAGAAGAAAGCTGAGGAACAAGAAAACAATCAAAATGGGGATCAATGGACCCTAGTTCAGAAACATGCAAACACAAAAAAAGGTACAGGTAAAGGTCATACTATCGGAGGTCCTAGCAGATCCAGAACCGGACAAGAAACAGATGCAAGGCCAAAAGGGACAGAAAGTGCTCAGAATAATCAAGCAAAACCAACCCAGGGGAATGAGGAATAGGCATAAATACCATCTTCAAATGAAGAGGGAGGGGAAGCAAATCAGATTGAAGCCAATCAAGGCAGCCCCTCCAATCCTTCTTACGCAGAAATTGCAAGGAAAAAACCAGTGGAAAGCTCAGGATCTTCAGAGGATGAAACCTATGAGCGACCTTCGAAAAAAGCAGGAAGGAAATCTCGTAAAGAAAAGAGGGAGGAGGAGGCAGAAAGGTACAAAACTCAAGGAAGTTAGTCTACAATAGAAATGTCTATTGGGMGAAACATCAGAWCAAGACCTTCCAAGGGAGGTCCCAACACCCCCCCCCCCCTCAAGTAAATAATGAACCTTGTCTCTTGRAACTGTAGAGGACTAGGGAATCCCTCCAAAATAGAAGCAGTCAAGGACCTATTGAAAGCAGCTCCCTCAGACATTCTCATGCTCCAGGAGACCAAAATAGAAGGGCAAGTCCTTCTAGAGATCAATGGAACAAAGTGGAATAAAAGATCAGGCAAGGTAGTCAGCTCAAGGGGAACTTCTGGAGGGCTGGCAACTCTTTGGACCGAAGACCTATTTCATATGAATAAGCATTATGAAACCCAGCATTGGATATACACAGAACTGAAGCACAAAGCAAGTAAGTTTTCCATTTCTCTCTTTAACCTTTATGTACCTGTTTCCTACTCTGAAAAACGAGAATTCTGGAACTCTCTCTCGACCTTTTTAGAGGAGGACTCTCCCAACAATATCATCATAGCCTGGGATTTGAATATTGTAATGAAAGTAAAAGAAAAGAGGGGGGGCTCCAGCTTCAAAGATCCCATGATGTCCAAGGTAGAGGAGATCACACAGTCCTGGGACATTTTAGACTTCAACTTCGTCCAAGGTATGTATACTTGGTCCAACAATAGGGTGGGCTTTGACCATATTTATTCCCGTTTAGATCGATTCCTGGTGCAAAGTTCTATAATGATGAACAACAAGATCATCATCACCAAAATTCTGCTTAAACTCACCTCCGACCATAAGCCAATACAACTTCTCCTGGAAGAAGAAGAAGACTTGAGCCCTATTCCTTTTTGATTCAACCCTTTATGGATTGAGAGAGAAGGTTTTTTAGAGACAATAAAGACAACATGGGCCAATTCCTTATCTGTATCTGCAAGCTATGTATGGGAGCAAAAGTTGAAAACCACAAAAAAAGATCTGAAGGAATGGATAAAGAAACCAGTCCCAACCCCCACTGAACACAGAAAAGAAGCAGTGCAGTCATTGCAGACTCTGCAAACAAATATGGAAAACAAAGACATCACAACAGCAATGTTGGAAGAAGAAATTAAGGTGCAACGATCTACATATCAATCTTTTCGAAGTGAAGAAGAACACTGGAGACTCAAATCCAGAAGTCTGTGGCTGAAGGCAGGGGACAGGAACACCTTTTATTTCCATCGGTAATATAGAGCGAGATTATCCAGGAACCATATAGCAGAAATAAAAACGGTGGATGGCCAAGTCTGCAAAGGTTTCAACCAAGTCAAAGCTGCTGCAGAGTCTCATTTCAGGAATATGTACAGAGAAGATATCCAAAGTAATGACGAGGAAGTTGTCGACCTCCTCTCTAATATCCCTTCCCTAATCAGCTCCGAAGACAATGCATTACTCTGTAGACTAGCCACCGAGGAAGAAATCATCAAAGTAATCTAGTCCATGGAGGCAGATAAGGCTCCTGGGCCTGACAAATTCACAATCCACTTTTACAAATTTTGCTGGCATGTGATCAAGGACGACCTTCAGAAAATGATAAACGGGTTTTTGAAAAAATCCAAGGTAGGAGGAGGAACCAACTCCACGTACCTCGCACTAATACCCAAAGAATCCAATCCAGAAACATTTGCAAGATTTAGGCCCATATTGTTGTGTAATGCATCCTACAAGATCCTGGCTAAACTACTGGAAAACCGGATCAAGCCGCTTCTAAAAAGACTGATCTCTAGCCCTGAAGGTGGCTTTATGGAAGGAAGGCATATACTGGACAATGTAATCCAAGTCTAGGAGATAATACATTCAAGCATTCAGTGGAAAGAGAAGGGTATGCTGATTAAACTAGATACGACGAATGCGTTTGACAGAGTCAACCGCTCTTTCCTGTGCAAGGTTCTCCTCGCCTTCGGCTTCTCATCTCACTTCGTACAGCTAATTAGAGCCTGCACTGACAATCCGTGGATAGCCCCATTAGTCAATGTCCGCCCAACCAAATTCTTCCAAGCTCAGAAAGGCATCAGGAAAGGATGCCCTCTCTCCCCTTTCCTGTATATATTAATGGCGGATTCCCTGAGTCGCAAACTCACTGCCGAAAGGTTAGCTGGCAAAATTCCGGGCCTCAAATCTTCAAACGGAGCAGAACCTATGAACCACACACTCTTTGCTGATGATTCCCTGCTTATCGGGGGAGCCTCCAAAAGAATAGCCAAAGCCATCGACTCAGTCATCAAAACTTATTGCAGAATCTCGGGAGCACTAGTAAACGAAAGAAAAAGTGAAGTCTACAGCTGGAATACCGACCAGCCCGAACTCACAGGTATCACCTCTATCCTCGGTTTCAAAGGCCATGCAATCTGGGACAGATTTAAGTACCTCGGGCTCCCCATCATTTCTGGTGTAAATAAAAGATCGCTTTGGAGCGACATTATCTCAAAAATCAAATCTAAAATCACTGCGTGGGGAGGCTACTGGCTGACTAAGGGAGGTAAAGTCATATTAATAAAATCTATGTTGTCTGCGCTCCCAATTTACCAGGCTACTTTTCTTCTCGCGCCTCGATTAGTGATGGAGCAGATCTCAAATCTTCTTCAAGATTTCTTGTGGTAGGGAGGGAAGGGCAACGAAAATAAGTTTCATCTGGTGAATTGGGAAATTGTTAAAAAACCCAAGGCAGAGGGAGGGCTACAAATCATAGACCCCACACTTGTTAATCTAACGTTAGGAGGAAAGATTTTATGGACTCTGATCAATGAGCCTACGCACCCATTTAGTGTCACCCTATGAGCAAAATATAGAGTCAATAAATCTCTTAGCAACCTCCAAAGTGACAGCCTAGTAAACTGCACGCAGATCTGGAAATTGTGCTGCAAAAGTAGCAATTTCTTCAAAAAATTGGCCTATAGAATGCCTGGAAATGGTAAACGTACGCTTCTGTGGCAGGATAGCATCATGGGGAAAGAACCCTTGGCAGGAAATGCAGACATAGCAGAACTCAGAGTCTGGTTGGAAAGAGCAGGAGTAAACAACTTATATGATCTCTCGAAATGGGATCAACGTGGAGAGTGGGCAGGATGGGATTTCCACAGAATCCAAACCCGTTTGGCTCTGCAACAATCCATGCTTGAAGATTTGCTGGAGGATGCCACCCCTGTCAATATGTCCATGAAAGACAGTTGGGGATGGGGCAAGACAGGTGTATACACCACAACAGAAGGATACAACTCATTGCAGGCTTCAAGAAACAACAGTCAAACTCCGACTTTCTGGAAAAATGTTTGGGAACCACTAGCCATACCAAAAGTGAACTTGTTCTTCTGGACCCTGGTGCACAATAAGATTCTAACGGGAGATAATCTGGAAAAAAGGAACATAGCGGGGCCACACAGGTGTGTGTTATGCAACAATAATTCTGAAACAACCCAACATCTTTTCATGGATTGCAATTTTGCTAAAGAGGTATGGGGTCTCATGCTACAGGAATTTTAGATAACAATCCCACCTCAAAACTTTGTTGTGGAACTCTTTGCCTCTTGGAGTCGTATCTATCCTCAACGAATTCCCTCCAAGTCTTTCTGGCGCAAAATCTGGACAACCATCCCCAAATATGTATGTTGGCAGATTTGGCTGGCATGTAATCAACAGATTTTTAAAGAGGTGCGACTCTCCCCATTGCAAGTAGTTGCAAAAGCCAAATCTTCCCTCCTGGAAGTTGCCCAACAACAGTATTTTAAAGAGGCTCACCCGTTACAACCTGAGGAAAAGAGGTGGCTAATCCCTCTTGTGCCTTACCCGAGTAAGCAACTTCTTTCCCCACAATCAGTCAAACTAGATTGGCGTATAAGAGATGATGATGACAAATTTCAGACTTGGTGGCGGACTAAGAATATAACCACAATTTTCTTTGATGGGGCGTCCAAAGGAAACCCCGGTGTAGCTGGCGCTGGGGGGGTCATCTACTCCCCAAATGGGACCACAAGAGATTGTTTCTGCTGGGTATTAGGTCAGAAATCCAACAACCAAGTTGAGTTGCTAGGGCTTATCAAAACTTGTCTTATTGCCAGATAAAAAGGTATCAAAGACCTTCAAGTCTTTGGAGACTCGGAGATAATAATAAAAAACTTAAACACAGAGGCACGGTTCAGCAACGCAAGCCTTAACAAAACCTTGGACAGATTGAAGAGAGTCCTCCTAGACTTCAATTCGTGCAAGTTTTATCATATTCTAAGAACGTCAAACAGTGAAGCTGATCAGATGGCGAAAAAAGGCAGCACACTTATGAAAGGACTGTTAATTGTAAACAATGAAAGCTTCTTCCAAATCCCCTGAAAATGTTGTAAACCATAAGTAGAGGCAGCTAGAAGACAACATTGTAATAAGGGTCGCTCCGACAAAGACCCATTTTCTTTTCAGTTAATAAATCTTATATCCGTTACAGTTAAAAAAAAAAATTCAATAATTTTTTTATTTTTTAAATTATTAATAATTACTCTTTTCAAATTTCAATTTTAAATGAAATAAAATTATTAAAATTTATTTTAATAAAATATTTAATTCAATCCTTGAAAACCTATATTCCTTAATATTGTAACTTTTCCTTCTATTTTATTTTAATATGGTAACCTTCCATCTTATTACTTGATATTTAGCCTTTTTATAATATAGTTGCCATATTTCATTTAAATGTTCCATTTATAGCCTTTTTATACTATAGTTGTCATATTCCATTTAAACGTTCCATTTAATATAGTATCATCTTATTATATGTTGGCAATGATATATAGTATGTTCCATTTAATATAGTATTATTTTATTATATGTTGGCAATGATATAACCTTTAAATTATGGTATCATCATCTTATTAAATATTTATGATATATAATTCATTTAATATAGTATCATCTTATTATATGTTGGCAATGATATATAGTATGTTCCATTTAATATAGTGTTATCTTATTATATGTTGGCAATGATATAACCTTTAAATTATAGTATCATCATCTTATTAAATATTTATGATATATAATTCATGAATACGTTTTGTATTTGATAATAACTTAAAGCAGAATGTGTATATTTATGATATATAGTTCATGAATAATCATAGTTTTGTATTCACCTGTAACTCAAAGCATGTATTCAACTGTAACTCAAGTAGTATGTTTAATTAGTGTATCAATTAAATGCGAAACATTTTTCACAATCACTGATAAACACAAGTTTGCCAGTGATGAAACTTGAACATCTTGTTTACAATTAATTGAACATGTTTACACTAAAACTTCATCGGTAGAACTCTAACCAACGATTATCAACATGAGTGTAGTCATCAAATAAATAGTCATTGAACATCTTGTTTATAGTATTAATTGAACATGTTTACACTAAAACTTCATCGATAGTACCCTAACTAAGATGAGCAAAAGGTTGGACCTTTGGCTTTGAAAACAAAACAAAATGAGAAACATTTCAGTTTCATCATAATAGATGCCCAAGTTCCCACTAGTAGTAAAACCTAGGAGATCTTTTAAGGAAAAAAAATATTTAGACCCGCAACTTTGAATAGAGGACCAAGTCTGGTATAGGTAGTTGATAAACCCTAGAAACCTTAGAAACCTTGCATCTACAATGATGCTTGTTGGCAGGTAGAAACTCTGCATCTGCAGTATCATGTATTTTTCTCTCAGGACCCAAAGCTAACTGAGATTTAAAAGAAGGGAAAACATATTTTAACCCTCGTTCCAATGGATACTTGAGAATGCAAGTCCATGTCTGAATCCATTTTATTTGATTAGCGTTACCTGCGTTTGTATATAGATTCACCTGCAGTCTCTCCCACCCTGGGTTTGTAAGAGTAGTTACTTCTCTCCATGCAATCATACTAAGAGTGCCCTAGATCATTTTTTGTTGTGCCATGGTGGTGGCTTGCGTTGGCTATATCGTTTTCTGCAAATTGAGTTTTGTGTCTATTTGGATTAACCCGATCCTAGATGCAATAGTTAACTATGTTGGTTGCATTAGTGGTATCACACAATAACATGTATTTGAGGGTTTTTGAACCTGGGTCTGAGCACTGAAAGTACACTTTGATTTAAATTTTAATCATTTGACCAAAATTTGCTTGCTTGAAGTTTCACTTAGAATGTTGTTAGTGTTTGATGCCATTTAAAGTGTTTGATGTATTATAATATCATTGAATATTTTGGGATAATAATCTGATTATTTGTTCTGTCTGCATCATGCTCATTATGTTCTGTAATATAATGACCTTGCAAAGAATCTTGCCTAGGTCATTGCTTTTATATGTTCGTTTTCTCTTTAGTTACATGGTTTCTTAAGATGCTAGCCGACGAGAGTTTAAAAACAAATATTCAAGATAAGTCACTAACATGATTACATAAGTTCAAGTTCTAATATTATTTCCATATTCTCAACCTGAAAGGCAATAAAATTTTACACTATCAACTTAGTACACATAAAAACATGATAATTATATTCATACTTTTTTAACTTAGTAAACAAAAAAACATGATAAATGCATCGATATTTTATTTTAAATACTGAATCACATCAAAAAATGTAGCTAGGCTATGATCACCTGGTTATTATTCTAGGTACTAAATTGTCATATATAATTTTGGTCGTGGCATTAAATCCATTGCAAATTTCTCCAAATACTGACCCAAAAGCAAGCTATTTGGGCTGGATATTAAACGGGATACAAAGACTGGTACTTTTAATATGTGAATATTGAGAATAAAAGAAAATATATATAAATCATAAAATCATGGATTGTATCTTCCTTCCAACTTTGTGGGTTCATTATCATTCATTGACTGTATCATTGTATTTGCCTTCTAATGTCACGGGTTCATTGATAATATCTTTGTATTGCCTGGAATCGTTCATCACTACCTTGATGTCAAATCGATCACCTGGCTCGTTATCATTCAATCATTCACTGGACTGACCTGGAATCATCAATATAAGTCTGGAGTGAGGACATCTCAAGGATGTTGAAGGACTTGTTTCTGGATCATCTGGTCTGCTCCTGTAATGCCCAGTTATGGATTTGAATCTTCCTCGAGTATTTCTTTTCCATCTGATAATTGTTTTTTGACATGGCCCATTCTCATTCTGATAGCATCATTTTCCATGGAATCTGTTTTGGCATTAAACTACCCCGTAACATGGAATTCCTATCCATTACTAAAAAGGATGAGGAGCTCTTTGCATCTTAGAATTACTCTGACGATCTGGATGGAGGAAACTTCTCTTGGAACATGAACTGCAAAATAATGAGGTGTGAGTCTCCAATTAGAGTTATAACTTGATTGGTAAGTTCTTTTAGGAATTACATGCAAGCCTTTCCATAGGAACGAAAATTCTGCCCCTGTAATACCCAGTTATGTATTTGAATCTTCCTTGAGTATTTCTTTTCCATCTGATAATTTTTTTTTGACATGGCCCAATCTCATTCTGATAGCATCATTTTCCATGGAATCTGCTTTGGCATTAGACTGCCTCGGCACATGGAAATCCTACCCATTACTGAAAAGGATGAGGAGCTCTTTCCATCTTAGAATTACTCTGGTGATTTGGATGGAGGAAACTTCTCTTGGCCCATGAACTGCAAAATAATGAGTTGTGAGTCTCCAATTAGAGTTATAACTTGATTGGTAAGTTCTTTTAGGAATTACATGCAAGCCTTTCCATAGGACCAAAACTTATGCGACATTAATAGTGGAAACACCAATGTTCCACTCTATATTCAGGATCAGGTTCCCTAATGGCCAAATAACTTATCCTTCCCAAGCTTGAGGGTCCCAGACTTCCCTTCAAAGGGCCAACAAGGAACATAGTAAATTCAAGAGCAGGTGGTGCATGTCCACTTGTTTGAGACTCCATCCACATCATTTCCTTGTCGCTTGGATCTAGACTCTAGGAATTTCTAGAGAATTCTTTAAAGATGGTCTCTCTAATTGAGATAATGCTTTTATTTTTGGTCAGTTCCAGACTTGTTGTTTGTCCCTTGAATATTTTTCTCAGGTATCCACAGTTAGGATATTTTCATGGGCTGCAGTCCAAAAGACGAATTCCAATTTTTGAATAGAAGAGGGGATCCATATTTTTGACCAACAAGCATCTGGAGAAATATTGGGGCCCTCCAGGGAAGAGAGATACTCGTAACCCTCCTCTACTGAATAACCTCCAGATCCCATTCCCCAAATAATAGTTATCGATCTCTCGAGATATTGAATCTTTGTTCTTCAAAAGATCAGTCAACTTGAGCAATAGTGAAGCTAAGTGAACTGGAAACAAGCTAAAAAACATTCTCGAAATAATAGGGAGCTGATTTATTTGTCTTTTATTCACCTTTTTCGAGTAAAATTGATTTTTGATGAGTAAAAGTCAATTATTTCTCTTGAAAATGGGGTACAAGGGTAAAAGGGTATTCTAGGTTAGAAAATGATACCCCCAAGGAATATAACACCTCATAGTACCACTTATCTAATATTACATCAATTTACAAGGTAAAATCCTTGTTTTACAGTAAATTTTATGACTTATTAAAATAATCTGGGTTAGAAAACAATACCCCCCAAGGAATATAACACCTCCTAGTACCACTTATTTAATATTACATCAATTTACAAGGTAAAAATCTCATTTTACAGGAAATTTTACGACTTATTAAAATAATTAAAATTTTATGACTTATTAAAATAATTAAAAAATCCTAGAGGTGCCTAATGCATGTCCATAAGACTCTAGATAAATGACTAGCATGCTGTTTTCTAGAGTTGTTTGCTTGGTGCTTGTAAAATACATAACAATATAGGGCTAGGAGAGTGTGCAATTCACAACACTTTTTTCTATTAGACCCTAAAAATATTGCACCTTATGTTTTTCTGTCAAACATGTATTGAGTAGCTGGCAGGTGGGATGCCATTGAAAAGCTACACAAAAAGATGAAAGCTGTTGGCATAAGAAAGACACCTGGATGCAGTTGGATTGAGGTTAATAAACAAGTGCATTGTTTCCTAGTAGGAGATAGATCTGCAATCACAAACCCAGAAAATCTATACTAAGTTGGAGATCTTTTCACATCAGATGAAGGTAGCAGAATATGTTCCCGATACTAGGTTTGTGCTGAGTGACATGGAGAAGGAAAAGGAACAAACTCTTTACCACCGTTGCGAGAAGATAGCAATTTCATTTGGGTTATTAAACACTGGCCCCAAGATAACCATTCAAGTTTTCCAGAGAGTTTGTGGTGACTACTACTCTGTCATCCAACTCATCTTCACGATTGTTGCATGGGAACTCATTGTAAGGGATGCCAACCTTCATTGTCATTTAAGGGATGGGCATTGTTCCTCTGAGGATTATTGGTGATTCTATGTGAAGCAATGCTACAAACATAAGCCCATTATAACAATCTTAGGGACTTTTGCAAGGAAGTAGGACAATACCCTTCTAACCTTGGAATGATGATAAATGTAGTAAAGTTGCATTTTTGAATTCAAATAATTTTCTTTATAAGCACATCTAAACTTTAAACTAGTCAACTGGGTCTATACTCTGGTTGGTTGAAAGTGGGTGTTGTTATTCTTCCCCCATAGGTTTCAAATCTGATTTAGGGGCATCCCTAGGTAGATGGCAATCCTGCATCACCCAAAAATATTTCTGTTTTAGCTTGTTTTCATTTTGTTTTGTTTTATCCAAGAGACTGTTGGGAAGATGCCATGTGGCAGCTGGTAACTGGTTAAGTGAACCTAGTTGATAGGGTAAGCCTTGATGAGTAGATTTCAAGGAGTCTTAGAGCCTATAAAAGGAGCAATCGTTTACATTGAAGGCAACTTTTATTGTCTTGGAAGCTCGGTCATAGTTGAGACCTTGGGGATAGCTCATACAACTACTCAGGTAGAAATTAATAGTGGGTAGATAAATCATGTGAAGTTCTCACAGACAGAGGATTGAGGAATTGCAGGTCTACAGACCTTGGAAGACTGTTATTATAGTCCTTTGGAGGAAGAAGCAAGGCCTAAAGCCTGATTTTGGTTGTAAAGAAGTTTGTTCTATTAAGGGAACCATTGGCTTCCTATTGTTGTGTTTGTATTGTAGATAAGAGGCCCTGGAGCCTGATTGATGTATGATTGTCATTGTCATCCCTCTACAAGCATGTGGATTGAGGAACAGATTTAACAAGCCTGGTATTGTAAGAGTGATGTGGTTGCAATAAAGGACAGGTTTTCTAATCCTGTTAAGTGATGATGATAAGACTTATGAACTCCATCAATTGTAGATATTGTGTTGCTGATATTCTTGACAACTAGTGTGATGAGATTAATGTCATGTTAATGAACTGAATACTTTGAATGAGACTAATAGTTAGTGAAGCATGTGATGGTGGTTATTGAGTGTGTGTAGAACCTAAAACTTGTAGTGTCAGATCCCTGTGGCATCTAAATATCATAGTTGTGCTCCTATTGTTGTTTACCCTATTTCAGTAAGGGTATAGTTTTTTTATGTTGTGTACTTTGACCTGTAGACCCAAGATTTAGATAATTGTCTTCAAGTTAATGGGTGATGAGACAATGCAAGAATTTACAAAGCCATGGAATACTTTCTATTGGAGATAAGATGAGTATGTGCAGTGATCTAACATAACATGAACAAATTTACCAAAATATTATCCCATCTATACACCATATTTTGCCTCAATCCCCTAAATGCAAGTAGTTCCACCTATGAAAAAGAACAAAATGACTTCAAATTCATCAAAATAAAACTAAAAACACCTCAAAAGATGAAAATTTAAATCTCTATATATAAACCTCACAATTCCTTAAAACAACCCTGTAAAAACTCAAAAAAGTCACTGGACAAACATTTTAGAAAGCTTAGAAACTTGCAAGCATTACCTCACAAAACATTGATTGATCAACGATTTCTTTATCATTTACCAAAATGAGAGGGAAAAAACTGATGATGCAAATATGTGGTCCAACAAACCACTCTAGCAGTGGCACCTTGTGCCTTTCTCTTGAACTATTTGAGATTGGGTCAAAGAGAAAATATAGAACATATCGAGAGGAGTTACCTAGAACTGTACAAGGGTTTAGAAGTACCAAGGCGTGTTGAGTCTTGAGTCACCACCTGTTCCATAAAATTGGGGTGATCTGGTCTAAAATAGTCCCCATATCGTGGAATTGGGGCGAATAAAAGTAGAATTCCAAATTTACACTAAATGAGGAGGGCGAAATCGTTGAGGAACCCCCAGGAAGGACATGTACCTCATTTCATGGGAAGAAGGGGCTGAAGTCCCATAGGGGTTGTTGTTGGCTAGAAATATAAAAGCCTAAATATATACCTTCTAGATGCTTCACCCAGGGATCCTCGACAAAGAAATGAAACGCTTATCTGCAAGAAAAGGAGGACCTACAAAAATAAATGATGGTGAATTCTTAAGGGGTTAGTTGGAGGATGGGAGGTCTCATCACGAGCCAACCTATCATGATCATGGGTATTTAGTAGTGTGACATTACCATCATTTGGTCATCAAGCCAGGATAGTGGATCTCAGTTACACAATTGAGAGAAAGGGGGTCTCATTATGTAAGGTAGCTAGAGAGGTAGTGGGCCCCCCCCCGAGGGCCCATAGTGATAATAATGGAGGTCATTCAATGTAAGGTGGACTTGGTCCACTATATTATTAAATAAGGCCCACTATGGTAGTTAGATATAATAAATGTAAGAGGACTTCTTAGAAGGTTCTACTTCTAGAAGATTCCTCCTCTAGAATGTTCTTAGGTGATGGTACCACTATATAAAGGGGTTCAAGCAATGTAATGATACATGAAGAGAAATATTGTATTTGGAGTGGTAGCTCAATAGGAGGATGACCCCTCGAAGAGGCAAGTGAACATGAGAGGATCCCTTCCATAATAGGATCCATTGTACGGTGTTGCCCTACCTCAAGGGTTTCTATAATGAAGTTGCGGTTTTCTACATTGTTCTTCTATATCTTTTGTGGCGATTTTGTATTCAGTATTTGGTTCTTAACAATTGGTATCAGAGAGCTTTCCTTGGGCAGACATTGTGGACAAATATTTTTTATTTTTGCAGATTTTTTTTTTTTCGGAGTAGAAAAAAGAGGGCCGTGACATTCTCGAAGTTTTTGGTATTTTTTTTGTGCAAAATTTTCATAAAAGGGTTGTATATCTGAGATCCTCTTAGAAAAACACCCAATTTGAAAAAAAAAAAATTCTGAAACGGAGTCCGGGAAGTCAAGATATTGAAGTTTTAAAATCTGCAAATTTTCAGGATTTTTTCCGTGGACAGCGACGAGACTTATTTTTTTATTTATGTAGAATTTGGAGGTCGAATTTGCCCAAATAAATTACAGATATTAGTTCCTCTCACAATTTCACCTAATTTAAAAAAAAAATCAGCCAAAACGGAGTCCGGGAAGTGAAGTTATGAGCATTTTAACTTCAACAATTTTTTAGGGTTTTTCCAGAAAAGCCGCAATTTTCTGCCGAAACTTATTGGGTCTATTTTTTGGGTTTTTTTGTGACGGCTGCAGGACCGAAGAGCTCATAGGGTGCTCAGATGACTATTTCCTCTCAAACCCTGAAATAAATTCTTGAATCATTCAAATCCCAATTGTTTCACACATTGGATGACAGATTGGATGCATTTGTACATGGCCTCATAGACAGCCTCACATACGGCCTCAATGATAGTTTTCGTAGTATTCAAGATTCATTGAATAACATGCAGGAGAGATTTCTTATGGAGGGCCTCATGGATGAATATAATCAAGAAATATA
>JZKD02S0929004.1:179136-212248 GCA_000966675.3 Picea glauca
TGTTTTAATTGTAAAGTGACTTTTTAAATAAAGTGATTTTATAAAGTGAATGTACTTTATAACTTAAAGTGATTTTAAGTTGTGGGACCCAAAAGTATTTAATGTGCATTTATTAGTTACTTTGTAATTAATGAGGAGCATCAAATATGAGCACTCAGATTAGACTTATGATAATGATTAGATTGAGTTGGTTATGTAAGTTAGGGTTTCTTGGGAAAAGAGAGTACATATACATGTTTGGGAAATAAGAAAAACACACAGGAGAGAAGGAGAGAGAGATCATATTTCTAAAGCAAAGTTTCCAAAGTAAATTAGAGTGCATAATTCCCAAGACAGTGACATCATACAGTCCGTACAACAGGAGAAAGAACAGTTTGTAAAGAGAGAGGATAGTTCATACAACAAGATGGAGGCACAATTTTCAAGGCAGAAGTATGTACAGGTCCTACTGTACCCGTTGGAGTGATTTCCAAGGAATATCACTGTGTATTTATTGCTACAGTTTCCTAGGAAAAAACTGGGTTGCAGATTGTGGCACGTGTGGGCAATTTAGAAGCTTATTTATGTTGGCACGAATTTCTAGAGAGAAATCAAATGGAAGAGATAAGTTAATTTGCATTATCTGAATTTGTTGGAATCATTAAATTTCTGGGTTGTAAAGAAATTTCAGATTTTCTCTTGAATAATAGAAATAATCTCTCTAGGGTTTTTCCCCACTGTGGGGTTTTTGCCGTGGTCATTGGACCAAAATCACTTGTCTATTTGTTGCATTATCAGAGTATGGATCAATGATTTACTCGACTTAAGTATTTTAGCTTTCAGTTGCTTTATGTTTTAAAGCCATTTATTAAGGACTAGAATCTAAGGTTAGTCAAGTGTTTGAAAAAATGTGTGAATGAGATATTTTTGATTTTGTCATTAAAAATCTTTAATAACAGTAGTTACAACAACAACAACAACCTTCAACAATTCATAATTTTGCACTTAGACTAATATCAAAGGGAAGACTAGAGCTTTGGGGTGATAACACCTAGGCTAGTGCAAATTAGATTAGAATAAGCTGCAAATTATAGTTGTAGCAGTCATTATGGCAGAAACAATGTGGTTGTTAGTGTTTCTAAGCTAGATTAGTGTTAGTGTTAGTTAGTAAGAGCTTTAAGGAAGGGAGTTTGAAAGTTCTTTTGGTCTCATTCATCCACAAGAGCATAGAAATCATTGCCTTTAGGGTCTTATGGAGTCAATAACAATAAAAATATCACTTGGCAAATAAAATAATGATAATACTTGTCTAAGGAAAGAGGTGGATGCAAGAGGTGTTGTCACTTCAAGGCCTCAAGCATCTAAGTCTTTGAGAGAGGTTTTGCTAGAGAGTGGGCACTTCTAGGCCGTAGCGTACCTTCATCCTTAGGCTTTTGAAAAAGTTAATTGGTGTTTAGAGTGAGATTACTAGAGAGCTAGCACTTTAGGGCTCTAGTAATCACTTCCAAAACAAATGTATAATTGGCAAATCAAGATAGTAGAAGAGTTATAGGGAAAAAGAAGCATTTTTTGTTTCTCCCCTAGGGTTTAAACAAGCAATTTCATAACCTTAGACACAAAACAAGTAAATTTTACCAGAAACATTCATTACATGAATAAAAAAGCATATTTTCTACTTACTTCACCAAGAATAATCAAGTCAACCCCTAGTTGAAGACCATTCCACCATGAAACATGCCAAGATACACAACCATAAAGCTTCCCCAAGAGATGTGCACTAGTTATTTCAGCCAATAACCCTTAAAGAGGGTGAAAATTTCAGTCCACCACTTGTGTGTGTGATGAGTTATGATGAAAAAATAAACTTAACCAACCATATTTATATGGAAAATATTAGCTAATTAATCCAACAATTGTGTCTAAAAATAAAAGAGAGCCTACATGTCAATTTGCTCTTTAAATTCAAAATTAAATCAATTTCAAAATTAAAACCCTAAAGAGGGTGAAATCATTGTTAAGTTTTAATGTTGTTTATTAGGTTATTTCCAAATTACATGAGCATTCATTGCATTCTAAAAAAAACAACAAAAAGAGGATCACTGAAAGAAACACAATCACGAGGTATGCGACATTTTATCCTGGGAAACCCTCATTGGGGAGAAAACCCAACAAAAACTTCCTCAATAATAGATTGCCAATACAATGCCAAGACTAAGACGAAAACACCAAAGATAATCCAAGACTGAGCATGCACCTCTCTTCTCCTTCCTCCTGCAACTGAAACTGCCTTCGAGATATGCGCATTAGATGAGTGAGTGTGAGAGTGAACAAGTGAGGCACCACTTTATAAACACTAGGGGCCGAATTTACCAATACCACCATATAAATATGGTTTGACCAATCCACAAAAGGGGATTTGGTCTTATACAAGACCCGACATGATCAATCCACAAAAGGGGATTTGATCTATAAGATAATAACTCAAATATACTTAGAATATTCTTCGAAGTTACAATATTTCAACACTCCCCCTTAACAAGAAGGGTATTCTACTAACATGACCCAAGGTAACATCATCAAGAGAAGGATGGGGAAACATCATCATTAACATCTGGAACATTGACTGACACATATATAAATCATCGAAAGTTTTTCTCATCTTCAATACAATCATTGTTCATAGGATGGAGTTGGAGTAACATCATCATCATCATCATCATCATCAGCTGAAACATCAACATCAATAGCATGAAGTTAGAACAACAATCTCACCAAAACGAGGCTAGTACATCATCATCAATAGCACGAGGTTGGTACAACATCATCAACAACATGAGGATGGTACAACATCAATAACACGAGGTTGAATCAACAACATCATCAACATGAGGCTTAAACAACAACATCATCAACATATCACAACGGAATGAGGCAGGTGAAACAACAACATTTTGTGGTACTCTGACAGACTGTCCTTACCGGACCTTCAGGATCTTCCCTGGAATCATAAGATTCCCTAGGATATAAAATCCTAACAAGCTACCATGTGGTACTCTAACAGACCGTCCTTACTGGACCTTTGGGATTTTCCCAAGAATCATAAGATTCCCTAGGATATAAAATCCCAACGGACCTACCACTACTGACCAGATCTAGCATTTACATGCACAGGTACCCTGATAGACTATCCTTACCAGACCTTTGGGATCTGTCCATGGATGATCAATCCCCTAGGATATAAAATCCTAACAGAGCTACACATTGTTGGCTAGGATACCATAGTATCATCAACATCACTCCCCCTTTCGAGGGAGGTGCTTTCAGATAACACCAAGCTTGTCTTGGAAGTACTCAAAATTCACATGAGACAGAGGCTTGGTCAACACATTTGCAACCTGCTCATCTATGCCAACATATTGGAGCTTTATAGCTCCCCTCTGCACCATATCACGAATGTAGTGATACCGGATCTCTATGTGCTTCGACTTATCATGGAACACTGGGTTCTCCATCATTTTTATACAACTTTGGTTACCACATAGAATCACAGTGGATTCCATCTTTAGATCGAACAGACCTGTCAACAAATTTCGAAGCCATATTGCTTCACAACTGGCGAAACATGTTGCAATGTATTCCGCTTCTATTGTGCTAAGAGAAATACAATATTGCTTCTTGCTTTTCCATGAAGTCATGGCTGAACCCAAAATGAAACAACATCTTGAAGTGCTCTTTCTATCTAAGACACTTCCAGCCCAATCAGAATCATTATAACCACACAGTTTGAAGTCATGATCTCTTGTATAACAGAGACCATAATCCAATGTACCCTTAAGGTATCTCATCACATGCTTTGCAGCTACAAGGTGAACGCATCTGGGTTCCACCAGACACTGGCTCAAGGTATTCACAACAAAGAATATATCTGGCCTGGTATTCGTCAGAAACATCAATGAACCAATAATCTGTCTGTACAGAGTAGCATCAACCAACTCTGACGAATTATAAACCAGGAGCTTCAAGTTTGTTTCCATGGATGTGTTTATGGATTTACATTCCAACATGTCAAATCTCTTTAGTGTTTCAACTGCATACTTCCCTTGGTTAAGGAAGATATTCTTTGGTCTCTTCCAAACTTCAAGACCTAAGAAATAATGCATTATCCCTAGGTATTTCATCTCAAACTTTGTAGCAAGCTTCTTCTTGCAATCTGTGATGGGATTTTCTTCTCCAGTTCCACATATAGTAGCAATATAACTAGCTCATCATTCATAACCTTGAAGTAAAGGTTAGAATCAACTTTACTCTTGGTAAAGCCCAAGCTCGTCAGAAAACTATCAATTTTTCCATACTAAGCTCTAGGAGCTTGATTCAACCTGTACAAAGCTTTCTTCAACTTGCAGACATGAGTCTTTCTATCTACGACTTCAAACCCTCGTGGTTTTTCTATATACACTTCTTCTTCAATAACACCATTTAAGAAGGTTGTTTTCAAATCCATCTGGTGTAACTTCTACTTCATTTTGGATGCAAGAGATATGATGGTTCTGATAGAAGTGTATCTCATTACAGGAGCAAATGTCTCTTCATAACCATGAGCTCCAAAAACCATGAGTCCTTTTGAGAAAAACCACGAGCTCCAAATCTTTCCTTATGTTTTCCAATACTTTCGTCTGCCGCATGTTTTATCTTGTATATCCACTTCAAAGATACCACATATTTGTTCTTTGGTCTTGGAACTACTTCCCATACATCATTCTTTATAACGGACTTCATATTATTCTGTCATGGCGTCCATCCATTCTTTCTTCTAAATGTCTTCTTCAAAGAAAGTAGGTTCCTTTTCTATGAGATCACACATCAGTGCCATATAGCTGGAGAATGGCTTAGTTTTCTTTCTTTATCTCATTGTTCTTCCTGGGGCACCATACTTCACTTCATCTTGAATAAGTTCCCTTGCCCAAGATGGATTTATCTTGTGAGATATCGTCATCTAGAGAGGTTCTTGAGATTCTATCATATCATGATCTTCTAGAATCTCATCATCAGGGGTAACTGTAACTTCCTTCACGAGTTCTGCAACTATGGGAGCTACAGGTTCCTCTTCATATACTTCTTCAAGTTGGCATTTCCTTGATCTTTTGAGTGTTTCATCTTCATAAAAGGTTACATCTCTATTAATCTCAATATGATGGTAACTTGGTCTGCAAATTCTGAAGGCCTCGGAGTCCTCACAATATCCAACAAATATTCCCTTCTTTCCTAAAGGATCCAACTTAGTTCTCTTTTCTTTTGGAATGTCTACAAAAACTGCACAACCAAATATTTTGAGATGGCTTACTTTGGGCTTCTTTCCGGTGAACATTTCTTCGAGAGTTTTGAATCCAAGTGCACTATGGGATAATCTGTTTTGGACATAAACTGTTGTTCTTGTTGCTTCATCCCATAAGTGCATTAGAAGATATTGATCGTGAATCATAGTCTTTACTGGTTCCATAATTGTTCTATTCTTTCTTTCTGCTACACCATTTTGTTGAGGATTATAGGGAGTGGTGAGCTCCCTCTTAATCCCGACATCTCTGCAAAAGATTCCAAATTCATTTGAGGTGTACTCTCCTCCATTATCAGACCCGAGTATCTTTATTTTTCTTTTGGAGAGGTTTTCTACCAAGGCTTTGAATTCCTTGAACTTTCTGAGTACTTCATATTTTGACTTCAAGTAATAAACCCAAGTTTTACGAGAGTAATCATCAATAAAGGATACATAGTATACATACCCGCTTAGAGAGGTTGATGGCATTGGACCACATACATATGAGTGGATAAGCTCCAAGATTCATTTTTCTTTACTTTCGCTCATTGGAAAGGGATTCTTTATGTTCTTTCCTTGTGCACATCCCTTCACTACCTTGCTTACATATGGTAAGGCTTTGTAGTTGGATGTGAGCTAGTCTTCTATGCCAAAGTTCACAAGGAATTTTAGTAGAGTGAGTTAAGGCTACATCTGAGTGACCTTTTAACTTGTACAATCCACCTTCTTCTGTTCCAATAACAACTACATCTTCTATGGTTTTTCCTTTAGGACACATAATAACTTCACCATCTATGAATGCAACCCTAAAACCTTTCTTATCTAGAGTTGAGATAGAAAGTAAGTTCATTGTCAAACCTTGTACATAAAGTACATCCTTCATTCTCATCGGAGTTCATGAATCAAGTTTGTAGGTGGATTCTCCCATTCCTTTGATAGGGTACTGATAGTCATCTCCAAGTGAAAATTTCTATGGAAATTCCTTTTCTATAAGACTAGAGAAAATGTCTTTCTGACCTATCATGTGCTTAGAGGCACCACTATCTATGAGCCAAGTATCCTCTCCAAGTGTCAGAGATCTTCAATCTCTTCTTTAGTCAACTTCTTGGGCGGTTCATCATCTTCATTTTCATGGGCATGATGTCTTTTGTTATTTATCTTCTTGTATTCTTCCCTTTTGGCAGGACAATTCTTAGCAATGTGTCCTTTCTTATCATAATGATAACATTGGTAAGAGAGGACATATTTTCCCTTTCTTTGACCCTTATCATATTTCTGGAATCTCTTTGGAGGGTGAGATTCTTTATGAAAGTGGGTCTCCTTTTGGAAATGAGATTTTTTCTTTCCTCGCATGAGCAGCTAGGGCTTGATCTTCATCTCTAAATAGGATGACTTCTCGGTTAGCTACTCTTGCTTCTTCTTGAACACATTCTTCCCATAAATTGTCAAATTGGAGTTTCTCTTTTCTTGCACAAATACTTCAGATGAAGGCATCCCAAGGCCTTGTGAGACCATTAAGAGTTGTCATTATAAGTTCATCTTGATCTAAGTTGTCTCCAATTGCCTCTAACTATTCCTTAAATTGAGAACCATAGAGAAATAGTCTTGAACTGTTTCTCCTTTTTGCACCTTTGTATTCTTAAGTTGGGTTCTCAAGTTCATCTTTCGGTTGATTTTCTTTCCTTCATACATTCTTCATACATTCTGGATAGGGCATCAAACATATCTTTTGGAGTATTCTTAGAAGACCGTTAAAGGATCAAGTGGTCTTTAATGGAATAAACAATTATTCTTTTGGTCTTAATCACATCCTTCTTGTACTTCTCTTTAGTTTCTTCTCCTTCGGGTTCCGATACATTTTATTTTATAAATTTTACAAGATCATTCTCTTCAAGAATGAGTCCAATTTTGTACTTCGAGGCACAAAAATGTTCCACACCTTATCACTTGTCAACAAGCTTGGTGCTTGCAGACATCTTTGACCTAGAGTTGGGAAAATGACCAGAAAATGAAAGTGCTCAGAAAATGAATCTGAACTTACCAGGAGATGCACTAGGTTGAGGCGAGTTGACTGGTGTTGACTACTAGCCAAAACTAGGGTTTGATTTTTGGGAGAATCTGGCCACTGGAAAAGTTCGCTTAAGATGCCAAAAGATGCGCTAGGGAAAGACACACTTCCAAAGATAGGTTTTTGTCAAAAATCCATTCTCAGTAAAAATATCTAATTTGCTTGTACGAAAACAATGACGTTTTTAGATACCCAGTGAAAGGTTCTCTATTCAGTGAAGCTCTGATACCATGTTAGGCTTTAATGTTGTTTATTAGGTTATTTCCAAAATACCTGAGAATTCAATGCATTTTCAAAATATTAACATAAAGAGGATCACTGAAAGAAACACAATCACAACGTACACAACATTTTATCCTGGGAAACCCTCATCTGGGAGAAAACCCAACAAAAAATTCCTCAATAATAGATTGCCAATACATTTCCAAGAATAAGATATAAACACCAAAGATAATCCAAGACTAAGCATGCGCCTCTCTTATCCTTCCTCCTGCAACTGCAATTGCCTTGAAGATATTCGCATTAGATGAGTGAGTGTGAGAGTGAACAAGTGAGGCACCATCCTCACATATAAATACTAGTTGAGGAGGCCACTAGGGTTATGTATTTTCACTTAGTATGGCAGACTTCTTTTAGGAGTGGTTAAAACCACTTTATAAACATTAGAGGCCGACTTTACCAATACCACCATATAAATATGGTTTGACCAATCCACAAAAGGTGATTTGGTCTTATATAAGACCCAACATTATCAATCCACAAAAGGGGATTTGATCTATAAGATAAGAACTCAAATATACTTGGAATATTCTTCGAAGTTACAATATTTCAACAATCATCCTTCCTAGGGTGATGTTAGGCCTCCTCCATGAGATGTTGAGGTAATCTAGAAAAACGTTGGGCCTCCAAAAGGCCCTCCATGCCACACATGGAAATATTGTAGCCCAACATCTCTCCATGTCAAACCCTAGCCCTAGGTGATGCCATGGGGATACTAGGGTGACGTCCAAGGCCTCCCAAAGCCAAAGTTTAGGTGGGGTGAGCATGAAACCCTAGGTTTGGGTCTTTCACGGTGCCTCCAACGGTAACGCCCTTCCTTCTTCTAGTGCAGACGTTCAATATCTTCTTACCCCATGGCTAGGGTTTCAGCATCCATCTATGGGATTTGAGCCCCCATGAAAGTTCAAGCTAATCATTCCCTCATGTGTACTTGTCCACCAAGAAAGGTCCTGCAGAAGCAACAAGTACATCCTCCATGGGTTCATAAGTAACAAGGATCATAGAATGTAAATCACATCCAATAATTAAATTACCCAAACATGTGCATCAAACCCCCCTTAACCCCAAAAAAATGCCCAAAGACGTTATGCAATTGGACAAGTTAGGTTTGAAGAGGGTCTCAGCGTGTCCTATTAGGCTAATCCCTCTTAAGTTTGGGGTGTTTCCCAGGTGGATTCTAGTCCAAGTCATGTAAGTGTATGAGTTGGCATGGGGTAAATATTTGGGCAACTGATATTTTTGTCCTTGGTTATGATTTGGAATTTTTTCCTTGGTTATGGTTTGGACTCTCTGATTGGTGCACTAGATTTGGAGAGACATATGATACCTTGGTTGGTTAATTGTTCTAAGGGTTTCCTTCTGGAATTATTCTATCTGTCAAGGTTAAGGTGCTCGAGGGTGGCTTCGACCTATGGTTGGGTGATAATATTGTTATGTTGTCTATGGAAAAACAAGCACATCTATTTATTTCTAACACCCGGGGCCTTGGGGCCCTGAAGATCGGGTGATAGGTGATGTCAGGTGAATTCATACAACCAATGCAACCATTTGTTCATCATTTCATCAAGGTATCTCTTGTTGTGCTTATTCATGCAATCCAACAAGGGCAAGTTGAGCACATAATAATCATGAGTATACATAGACATATAATCATGAAATAAAATGAAAGCAATGGAGCTGGGTGAGAGGGTGGAAATCTTGCTTAAATGAACAACTAAAATTCTAATCATCCTGGAAATTGTGCTTGATAGGATAGCCACAAGCTCGATCAATCCATCTCTGAAGAGGTCTACCATATGTAGATGATGGCTCGTCTTCATCCCGGAAATCCTGCCTGATAAGATAGCCACAAGCTCGATTAATCCATCTATGAAGAGGGCTACCATATGTAGACGATGGCTCGTATTCATTCCCGTTAGTATGGCTACTACTTCTTGAAGACTGAGAAGATATGAGAGATTCCAAGCAGACCCCATGATTCCCTTAAGAAGAAGAAATAAGATAAGGGACATGCTCATGTCTAGAGTGTAGCGCACCTTTTCAACTACCATGGCTTAATCGCTCTTAAAAGGAAACTTTAACACCACTTGGTAAATAACTCATACAGGTATTATATAATCCACATGAATTTAAACAAATAAACACATTCTACAGAGAGTATTCATATGAGTTACTGCCATAATTAACAATCAATAATGTTTCATACTAATTCATATACACAACAGAAATCATGATAAAATAAACAATAGAGTCATGCAAAACATGATTAAAACATAATCAGATACTTATCTTTTAACAGTGGTAGAATCCACCAACCAAGTGCAGGCCTTCCACGAACCTCCCAGCCTTAGACCACAGTGCTCATAAGCTCAGCAGTGGGTCACCCCCGAGCTGGGACTAAGCTCCACCCCAAGACAAGGAATCCTAGGTTAGGCTGAGGTTACAAGGAAAACAACACACAACCACAGGAAGGGATTCTCTCCCAGGAACCAACCACACTCACTACCCACATTCCCTCATTCCCCACATGCCTATTCCACCCCAGGAGGACACACCTTCTCTGTCACTTGGACAGTCCTTCGGCTGCTAACCTCCCTTGCCTTGGGTTACAGCAACAGACCGGATCGGAAGTCTCCGGGATCTGTGGTAGCTACAGGGTTCCTTCTAGGAGTTCTCTCCTTCCTCTGTGCACTCTCTTGCCTGGAGAGAATCACTCACAGGTCAACAAACCTCCCACGTAGTCCAACACTGCGTGGCCACACAACCAATGAAAAAAACAGACACGACTTTTTCCACAGGCTCAGCAATGGCAAAATGGCTCAGGGTCACGGCTTCGGGAAAAATATCTCACGCACAGGCTTGATCTTGGGCAGTGGATGCACACGGATTCTCCAGACACAACACAATCTTTTTCGATTCAAACAGAGGTGAAACCGACTCTTTCAGAATCGATCACAGGTTTCTGGTTCAGTACAAAGGTATACACGGGTTTTTCAGTTCAGAAGGTGTACGAGGTTTTTCTGCAGAGCTCACGTCCGTCGTACTGCTCAGAGCCCATACACCCTCAGGCAGTCCACTCCAATGATAGAGTGAACCCCCTTCATGATCCACCCAAACTGTTTTATTCACATGCACCAGGGTCGACACTTGTCTCCCTGGAGACTGCATGCATTCCACCAGCATGCATCACCTTCCCTTGGTCAGGAACTTAGGATAAAAAATATAAATGGCACATGTTCTTTTGGAATAATAATAAAATATTATTCTTAGGCTTAAGGCCTCCCCCTAGGCTAAACACTTAGCCCCTTTTCCCACCTTCCAACCCCTAATCCCTTGCCTTCTCTGTGGAAGCTCAGTCCCCCTTCACTCATTCATCGCGGTCGGTCTGCACCTGGCGGTGTTTATAATTTTATTAAATGTTTTTTCATATATACAAGTACAAAATCAGGCCCTTGGCCTCCAAACCTTAGTCTCTCTGGCCTAACAATCACATAATCCCACCGACTTATACAAACTTGGCTCACCAACCTATAACGCATATTTACAATTCATTTCATACATCAAATTTACAACTGGGCTCGGCCTTGGGGACATTACAATCCCCCTCCCTTATTTTTGCACTGTCCTCAATGCAACTTACACTGTCTCTGCAAGCCTTTCAAAATTTTCAAAAAGATGCAGGTACTCTACCCGCATAACTTCTTCATGCTCCCATGTCGCATCCTCAGAACTGTACCAAGTCCACTGGACCTTTATAATCTCAATGGATCGATTCCGGAGGTGTTTTCTTTTCCTGTCCAATATGCGCAACAGATGCACTTGCAGGACACCTTCTAGTTCCACTTGAATCACATTCCAATCGATAACATGATTAGCATCAGGTACATATTTCTTAAGCAGTGAAACATGAAACACATTATGTACAGTCATAGATGCAGGTAGTGCAAGCATGTATGCAACTGGCCCAATCCTTTCCAGGATCTCAAATGGCCCACAAAATCTTGCTGCAATTTGGCGCAACTTCCCAACTTCAGGGAACTCCTGTTAGTCTTCACTTTCAGGAAAACATGGTCACCCACTTTGAATTCTCTATGGGTTTTGTTACTGTCAGTGTAATTTTTCTGCCTATCCTGGGCAGCTTTTAGATTTGGTTTAATTTTTATCATTTGATCTTCCATCTCTTTGAGCAGCTCAGGCCCAACTACTGCTCTGTCAATTGGATTATCCCAGCTCACTGGAGTATTGCACTTTCTTCCATAAAGTTCTTCGAATGGGGTCATCTTCAATGATGCATGATACCCATTATTGTAGGCGACTTCTACCAAATACAGGTAGTCTTCCCACCTTGATGGTTTGCCCATCACATACATTCTTAGTATGTATTCTATTACCCTGTTCACCCTCTTTGTCTGACCATCAGACTCAAGATGATACCCTGTACTAAAGTTCAGATTCGTTCCGAATCCCTTGAACAGTCCTTTCCAGAAATTCGAGGTGAATTTTGGGTCCCTATCAGACACAATTGTCTTAGGAATTCCATGCAAGCGTGCAACTTCTTTTAAAAAGATATTAGCAACATCAGCTGCCCTGTGGGTGGTTTTTAGTGGAATAAAATGGGCGGCTTTAGTAAGCTTGTCCACCACCACCATGATTGAATCATGTTGCTTGTTAGTTCTAGGTAGTCTGGTGATAAAATCCATTGTTACCACGTTCCATTTCCACTTAGGAATGGGTAAAGGCTGCAGCAACCTTGCTGGGTGTCTATGCTCAACCTTAACCTTTTGGCACTCCATACATCTGGCGATGTATTCAACAATTTCTTTCTTCATACCTGACCAAAAATAATGGCTTTTGACTGCTTCCACAGTCTTCTGATATCCAGGATGTCCAACATAAGCCATGTTATGAATCTCCTTTAGAATTGCCAGCTTCAATTCTCGGACATTGGGTACATACACTCTATTTTTATACAGAAGTAAACCATCAGTTCCCAAGATGTAACTTTCCTTGGTCTGTGGTCTTTCACGTTGTTGTAGCTTTTCTACAAGACTTTTGTACTACAAATCAGTATTTGCAGCTTCCAAAATTCTATCTTTCATCTCAGTTCTGTACATGCTAATGGTTGTAGCATGTAATTCATGCACTTTTCTGCTGAGTGCATCAACCACCTTATTTTATTTCCCTTTGATATGCTTGATATCAAAGTCATATTCACACTGAAACTACAGCCATCTGGTTTGCCTCGCATTTAAAGTCGGCTGACCAAATAAATACTTCAGACCATTGTGGTCTATTCTTAATTTGAATCTCCTTCCCATGAGGTAATGTATCCATTTCCTCAAGACGTGGATGATTGCTGCTAGCTCTAAATCGTGAGTGGCATAATTCCTTTCATGCTCTTTCAGATTTCGGGACTCATAACAAATTACAAATCCCTCTTGGTTGATAACTCCTCCCAACCCCTCCTTACACGCATCTGTGCACACTACGTAATCCTTATTTGGATCTGCAATCTTCAGGATTGGAGCACAGGTTAGTAGCTGCTTAAATCACTGGAAGCTTCTCTCACATTCTCCGGTCCATTGGAACTTCTTCTCCTTCCTTTGCAAGGAAGTGATAGGGTGAGCTATCTTTGAGAATCTGACTATAAACCTTCTGTAGTAGCCTGCCAGACCCATAAAATATCTAACTTCCGCCACATTCCTTGGTGTTGACCATTCTTGAATGGCCTCAACCTTTTCAGGATCCATAACGATCCCTTCCTTTGATATAATGTGCCCCAAGTAATGAATCTACCTTTGGTAAAATGAGCACTTGCTCAGTTTTGCGTACATCTGGTGTTCTCTCAATACCTGTAGCACCATTCTCAGGTGTTGTTCATGTTCTTCCTCTATCTTGGAATACACCAAGATATCGTCCAGAAACACTATGACAAACTTGTCCAAATAATCTCTGAACACTCCATTCATTAAGCACATGAAAACAACAGGTGCATTTGTCAGTCCAAATGGCACCACTGTGAATTCATAATGACCGTACCTTGTTCTAAAGGCGGTCTTGCTAATGTCCTCATCATTTATTCTCACTTGATGATATGCAGATCTGCGATCTATTTTTGAAAATATTTTCGTATCCTTCAACTGATAAAAAAGATCATCAATCCTTGGCAGAGGATACTTGTTCTTAACAGTGACCTTATTCAACTGCCAGAAATCAATGCACAGTCTCAATGTCCCATCTTTCTTCTTCACGAATAGGACCGAGGCTCCCCAAGGTGACATGCTGAGGAGAATGTATCCCTTCTTTAGTAGCTCTTCGAGCTGCAATTGCAACTCTTTCAGCTTTGGCGTACTCATTCTATAAGGAGCCTTTGAAACTGGAGCTGCTCCAGGCATAAAATTTATAGAAAAATCGATGTCCCTCTTCGGAGGTAGTCCAGGTACCTCCTGAAATACATGATCTTCCAGTACCTCATGATCTTCCAGATTCGAGACTAAATCTCAGGATGCTTCTTCCACCCGAGCTGCATATAATTGATAGCCTTTCTGGTAACATTTCTTCAGCTACATGGTTGAGATTTCCCTAACAACCACGGCTTTGGGAATTCCTTGGATTGTTACCAGATTTCCCTCTTCGTTCAGGAAGGTAAACCTCTTGTTACGGCATTCCAAAAGGGCATGGTGCTGGTCCAACCAGTCCATCCCAATTAAGCAATCGTATGAGCCTAAAGGAAAAATGTTCAATTCAGCCTTAGTGCTCATTCCTTTCATGTCCACTAAACAAGACTTAACCAATTTAGTGACCTTCCTCTTGGTCCCTGTGGCCAACTTCACTAACCAAGACTTTTCATGTTTGCTTCTTGTTAAATGTAAACTTTCCACCACTCTAGGATCTATATAACTATGGCTAGCCCCTGAATCAATTAAAATAACAAGTGGTCGGTTGTTGATCGTACCTTCCACTTCAATCATGTGCGATTGAAATTCTACTTGTTTGTTGTCCAGGGCTGCATAGATCCTCAACATTCTGTTGCCCATATCCTCCACTGTTTCAGCTTGCTGAACAATATAGACAGTTCTTGCTTTGCCTTTTCTGTGGGGGTAGTCTCTGTACCTATTTATCCTTTATAGCCCCAACACTCCATAGGTGGAGACCTTGGCATCTGCTCACTCCCTTCAACTTTACTGGGGTCTATAAAAGATGACTGTCCCCAAGGGATGTTCTTGAAAAAAGGAGGCATGTTTCCCTTCTACCTATGTTCTTTCTTCAACCTTTTCTGGTCATCCCAGGCCTTCCGAAAGGTAGGTTTTTCTCTTTGCTATTCATATAAGCATTTCTCCCTTCTTATTGTTTCTTCCATAGTCTTAGGATCATCATATTGAATCTTGTCACCAATGGAAGGTGGCAGTCCACTCAGATAACTCTGAATTTTAACAGCCTCGTCTTTGATGAATGGAACATACTTCAGTAGTTCCAGAAAACTTCGTTCATACTCATCAATGGTCATACTGCCCAACTTGAGTTCGAAGAAATCCTTCATCTTTCTGTCATAGTATCTTTTGGTCAGGTATTTCTTCTCAAAATACCTCTTAAACTCCTTCCACGTGACCTCTTTCTCTCTGATGTGTTGCACCTGCACCAATTGATCCCACCACATGGATGCTTTTCCTTTCAGCTGGTACATTGCAATTCTTCCTTCTGCATGGGCAGAATAATTCTGTAGTAGGAAGTATTTCTTCATACCCAACAATCATATTTTGGCATATTCTTCCTTCTTATGTTCACCATCGAACATAGGCGGTTTAATCTTGTTGATTTCCCCTTTCAATTCATCCCTTCCATATTTTTGGTGCTTTCTGGTAGGAGACGAGCTCGAACTACCGCATGTTCCCCTACTGGAATGTCTTTGGGAGTGACTAAGATGTTGGCTACCACTCCTCGACCTCCTTTTCCTCTCAAGAGTCCTGGCGCTTCTTGATCTCCTTCTTCTCCCAGGGGTTCTGCGACTCTCCGTCTTACTTGAGTCTCTTCCCTTCTCGAGTTTCCTCTCTATTCTTTCTAGGCTCTTCAAAAATTTTAAGTTTAATACACCCTACCGATCCCTGACTATCATGAGCTTTCAGCTATCAGCTCGATGAGCCTGGGCCTCTCTTTGCAATCCTTCAATTATTTTGATTATGTGTCCTTCCTTATCCTTTTCTTTTCCGTGCCCATTGGAGTTCTATCCTTCCACTTCCACATTGACATCCTTTCCTTCTCGTTCGTCTCCTGTTTCAGAGGAAATCTGCACCTTTTCCCATTCCATACTCGACGTTGGTTAATTGGAGTCCTGACCCTCATTGAACTCTGCACACGCACTGTGAAATTCAATTCGAAGTTTGTCAGGCCATTAAAACTTCATGAACAATCCACAACGTTTATACGCCAATACGAACAAGAACAAAAGACATTTCGATTCAAATAAGTTTTCTGAGCTCTCATTTGGCTCTGCAATTTTCGGGTCTTCAAAAATTTCGTTATCGGCATTTCGGGACTTTCGAGCCTTCGGGTTTTCGGTACCTAGGACTTCGGTTTTTCGGTCCACGAGTCTTTTAGAGTTGCTTTCCTTTAAAACCCTCGACTTCCGAAATTCTGATTTACTTTACCCTCCGAGCCCACATAGCACAGTGGTCACCCACAACCACGGTGTCACGTGGCACATTCATGAGGGTCGACGTCACTTTTAACGACGTCATCGGGTCCCACCACTCTCGTTTTTCTTCTCAACCCAGTGGCACGTGGTACATCTCCATGTGTCCACGTCCATTCCTAGTAAAATCCAACGGTCAGATCTTTCTCAGATCTACGGTGCAAATCCTTTCGGTGTTTCGGGGTTTCGGGCATTAGAAGTTCGTGCATCCACACATCTTGAAGTTTTATTTGCTGAAATCCTGAAATCATTGTCTATTAAACTACTTGATCCAACGGTCAAGTTCTTCTCCCCATGATCTACGGTGTAGATTGTTTCGGGATTTCGGGGTTTTGGGTTTCGGAGCTGTTCACCTCTCCTCACTTCCCATCTCCCAAAACGTCAATTTCTTCCTGGACAATTAACGGTCCAGATCTCTCTTAGATCGAAGGTTATGATCCAATCATGAATTTACGTTTCATGAATTCTCACGAACTCACCCTTTGACCATTTCAAGTTACGAGTCAGCGAAAGGTTGATCGCTCCCCACGCATTCTTTTTGATGGACGGTCCTGACTAATTCAGGATTTCACGTATCACGATTTCCACACTCCTGTGCAATTCCAAAGGGATTTAAACCTCGTGCAAACTTTCCAGATCTGACGATCACGAGGGTTCACCTTCCCTCCCGAACAGATCCTAAAGCTCCAACACTTCTGGTGTGGAGTCCTCTTTCCTGTGTACTTATACCACACTACCTGCGGTTTCATAATGTCATTATACCTCCTGAGCTTAAAAACTCGTCAAGTAACTCCTTGACACTTTGGAGCAAACCAAGGTCCGAAATTGGCCTTCCAGACCCAATTTCCCCTCGCATTCTCGGTCCAAAGACCGCTCCACTGGCCCATCTAGGCTCAGTGTCGAAACCTTGGCTCTGATACCAAACTGTAGCGCACCTTTTCAGATACCATGGCTTAATCGCTCTTAAAAGGAAACTTTAACACCACTTGGTACATAAATCATACATTTATTATATAATCCACATGCATTTAAACAAATAAACACATTCTACACAGAGTATTCATATGAGTTACTGCCATAATTAACAATCAATAGCGTTTCATACTAATTCATATACACAACGAAAATCATGATAACATAAACAGTAGAGTCATGCAAAACATGATTAAAACATAATCAGATACTTATCTTTTAATAGTGGTAGAATCTACCAACCAAGTGCAGGCCTTCCACGAACCTCCCAGCCTTAGACCACACTTCTCATCAGCTCAACAGTGGGTCACCCCCGAGATGGGACTAAGCTCCACCCCGAGACAAGGAATCCTAGGTTAGGTTGAGGTTACAATGAAAACAACACACAACCACAGGAAGGGATTCTCTCCCAGGAACCACCCACACTCATTGCCCACAGTCCCTCATTCCCCACATGCCTGTTCCACCCCAGGAGGATACACCTTCTCTGTCACGTGGACAGTCCTTCGGCTTCTAACCTCCCTTACCTTGGGTTACAACAACAGAACAGACCAGAAGTCTCCGGGCTCTGTGGTAGCTACAAGGTTCCTTCCAGGAGTTCTCTCCTTCCTCTGTGCACTCTCTCGCCTGGAGAGAATCACTCATAGGTCAACAAACCTCCCACGTAGTCCAGCACTACGTGGCCACACAAGCAACGAAAAAAACAGACACGGCTTTTTCCACAGGCTCAACAATGGAAAAATGGCTTAGGGTCACGGCTTCAGGACAGATATCTCATGCACAGGCTCGATCTCGGGCAGTGGATGCACACAGATTCTCCAGACAAAACACGGGCTTTTTCAATTCAAACAGAGGTGAAACCGGCTCTTTCAGAATCGATCATAGGTTTCTGGTTCAGTACTGAGGTATACATGGGTTTTTCAGTTCAGAAGGTGTACGAGGTTTTTCTACAGAGCTCGCGTCATTCATACTGCTCAAAGCCCATACACCCTCAGGAAGTTTGCTCCAATGAGAGAGTTAACCCCCTTCATGATCCACCCAAACTGTTTTATTCGCATGCACCAGGGTCGACACTTGTCAGCCTGGAGACTGCATGCATTCCACCAGCACGCATCACCTTCCCTTGGCCAGGAACTTAGGATAAAAAATATAAATGGCACATGTTCTTTTGGAATAATAATAAAATATTATTCCTATGCTTAAGCCCCCCCCCTATGCTAAACACTTAGCCCCTTTTCCCACCTTACAATGCCTAATCCCTTGCCTTCTCTATGGAAGCTCAGTCCCCCTTCACTCATTCATCGTGGCCGGTCTGCACCTGGTGGTGTTTACAATTTTATTAAATGTTTTTGCATATATACAAGTACAAAATCAGGCCCTTGGCCTCCAACCCTTAGGCTCTCTGGCCTAACAATCACATAAGCCCACCAGCTTATACAAACTTGGCTCACTAGCCTATAACACATATTTATAGTTCATTTCATACATCAGATTTACAACTGGGCTTGGCCTTGGGGACATTACATAGAGGAAGAAAAATGTCTCCTCTTCATCTGCAAATCCTTGTAAAAATCCTCTAGATGAGAATGCTTCTGCTTTGTAGAGTGAGCCTTTTATTGCACCTAATATGGCCACATTCTGGTGTTCATCTAAAATTCAAGATGAAAGTGGTTGAAATTCCTCATACAATAAGTTTGATCCCCAAAATGATCTGCATCACAAATCCCAAGGGATGACCAAAAATTACCCTAAAAATGATGCAATGGATCATCCTTGAATGGACAGAAAAAATTTGTAATCATATCATCATCAAGATGTCAAGCCTCTGAATTATACATGCATGAAGACCAATCCTTTGAATATGACAACTCAACCCCCTTTGCTTGAGAGTTATCCTCAATGTTGTAAATGGGATCTCTATAAAAAATGAAATGACCAAAATCCCATCTGTGTCTTCCTGTCTGTATGAAAGTGTCTATATGCTCATCAACCATATCCAAGGGTTCTTTCATAGGACCATAAATATGACTAAAGATGACCATCCCTTTGTCTTTATGTGAAATAAGAACAGAGGTTGGGGTAGCCTCAACTTAATTTTCGAATCCTTCATCATTGATACTATTTGTTTATTCAACTTAATGTATAAGAGGACAACCTCAACTTCATTAAGCGGGAGAAAATATATCGATGTCTCACGAGGCTTCTTAACATGTTTCACCTCATCAGAATTCTTCTTTCTTTATGGACATGCTCCTCTGCCGCCTCTTCATCACAAGAGGCATGATCCTTAATACAAAGTTCTTTATTTTCCCTTTTTCCAAAAGGGTCTGTCGCATCCAAGGGATCCTCTAATACTTATTCACTTCTAAAGTCATGGAATAAAGTATCATCGAGATCTTTGAAAGGGTCACAACTCATCATGTTCTCTTCTTGATCCGCAGGAGGAACATAGGTATGGATGTCTTCATAAAATGTCTTGTGCAAATATTCAACATGAGAAACTTCATTGGGATCTTCTCGATAAGTTTGTTCATACATCTATCCTTTAAGAATTTCTTCATATTCAAGGGCTAGTTCTTTGACAGATTTTTGAGTTAAACGTTTTACACGATTCATCAATTCCTCAATAGCTTAATTAGCAACCTTATCCATTTCCATTTGTAAAAGTGCCCTCCTCTAGGCATGACAAGTTCTAGACGAGGGTTCATCCCATGGTGCCATAATTCCATTGACTGAAAAGGCACCTCAATGGAGTCACCAGATGAGATCAAGGTTCATCAAATGATGGAAAGGGAGGAAACAAGGAAAGATGGGTTATGGGAAGATGGAGTCGCCATACGATCCTTAAATAAGACCTCATCAAGAGTGGAAGGGAAACGTCCTTTACGTGGAGTCGCTAGATGATATTTAAGAGGAGCTAATCAAGGGTGTAAGGGAAACACCCTTTACATGGAGTCACCAAGCAAGCTCATCTCCATCTCCATCCATTTAATGGATCCCTTGAGATCAATGGATATTAAAATAAGGCCTTGAGTGGAATTTCCATTATTAGGCTTGTTAATTAAGCAACTCATCCCTATACTCAAACCATTGGGAATATTATTGTTTGTTGGGCATTATTTCTCTTCCTTGGAGGTCATACACCTTCCTCACTTGGTTGATTCCTTTACCTAGGTCAACTTTTCTTTTGATTAGTCGAATTGCTTGATATTCCAATTGTAGGGGAGATGTTCCATTCAAAGTAAAAGGTGGAGGTGAAACTATTATGATGAATCAATGGTGATAGCTCCAAGGGAGATGGAAGATGTTTGAAAAGAAATAGAAGAAATGAGAAAAAAAGAGGTCATGACTTGTTCAAGAATTATGTCGATCTGCCTCAAATTGATTTTCTAAGGAAACATTGGACAATAAAATCAAATGATTTTTATGAGTCTTCTCTCTAACCTGTATGTTGATGTTTCTATGTTAAGCGCAAGATACACAACATTATCTTGTTTTGAATCCTCTACCAATTATTTCAAAAACAATAACACAAATTTGGGGGTCCCCATCAACTCTCTGTCAATTGTTGATGATTTGCATCACCACCTTCTCTCATAATTAGATTGAACTCAAAATGGATTGATTGTGGAATTTGGGGAGCCACACAAAATGTATTAGTTATACACATTAGTAGGGTTTGGTGCAGATGTTATATACCCCTACTTAGCAATAATTGAAGCTATATGGAGACTGCAAATTGATGGTAAAATCCCACCCAAGGAGAATGTAAACTTACGTACTAAAGAAGAGTTGGTTCAAAAATACTTCAAAGAAAGTAAATCTTCCATATGGAAGGTTTTAGAAAAGATGGGAATTTTTACTTTGGAGTCTTACAAAGGTGCTCGATAGTGAAATCGAATCATGAGGATTAACGCTCTTGAGACACTCTCACCGGGTTAATACTAAGTATAGATAAAATAGGAATGACATTTATGGAAGGTTTTATGAAAGATGGGAATTTTTACTTCGGAGTCTTACAAAGGTGCTCAATAGTGAAATCAAATCGTGAGGATTAACGCTCTTGAGACACTCTCATCGGGTTAAGACTAAGTAAAGATAAAATATGAACGTTCTTTATGATATCCCTCGACCAATATAATAGGTCCAAAAGATATTGACCCATCAAGATATAGAATTTATGCAATCTACCAATAGGGAGAGGATTCCATCGACCTCCTATGTCAATCGAGTGACCTATTAATTAGAAAGTGCATTTATGTATGCACTTTATGATGCCCCAGGGAGAGGGAAGTGTGTGCGGTGAGAGATAACGAACTAACAAGCTTAGATATTCCTGATAGAAGATCCAATGGTATCTCCCCGTGGTCTTTTAGCATCATACAAATAATTCAAACATAGGCATGCTAACACCCAGTTGAATCTTGTAGTAATCACTATACTTTTCAATTGCCTTTAACCCCATATTTTGGCTAATCTCACCACACATCAAGTATTGGTCTATGAGTAGCAACATTTGAAGCAACATTTGAAGTATAAGATTTGATTGAATGTAGAATCTCTATATACTAGAATTAGAGATCCATGTGAAAGATGGTTCAAGTGAGGTAATGAAGAGGAATAATGTTACTTCAGTCCATGCCAACAAAGTTCTGTGAATAACAAAGCCTTGGAGCATTTTCCCAAAAGGAAAGGTTGATATTTCCATTGAATTACCTACTACTTCACAATTTTGTTTAACATATGTTTGGGCTATGGAACCTACTTTTGCCAAAATATAGCATCAATTACTCCATAGAGAATTGAAGTTGTGAAAGGGAAAACACAACCGACCTAGAATTCCACTAGCCCAAAACTAAAATGGACTTGTCTTTGAGCTGAGTCAATTGGTAAAAGAAGAAATTGACTTGCAACTACTAAATAATTGTTTGTCATAACATTATTATTTGGATTCTTATGTGTAGATTACTGTGTAGACTACGCAGAGAAAAGAGTCGACCAATCAATATGGAGTAGAGGTTACATTGAGAACATGTAAAATCCCCGCTAATTTTTGTAGTCATTTTGTCAAACAGTTTGCATATTAATAGAATTTTCAACAGTTCATTTGTATTTTAATCTCTTTTGTGATTTACAATAAACACCAATATCGAAACTCAAGGGTATTTAGTGCATTGAATATTTAAAACAACGAAGTACATTTAAAATTTTCAAGATTTAATACAATAGCAATTAATGTGGACCCTGATGTATTATTTATGTAGGTTGTTGATCTAGATTTTATGAGCAGAATGAAATAACTACGAATTATTAACAGGTGCTTAACAAAAAAACATAGATACAGTAAAACTGGTTTTCTATTCAATAAGGAAATAAGCTGAAACTGTAAAATGCAGCGGAAACAAGCTTGCTAGAATGGTGGCGGATTATCTCTGAGAAGAGATGTGACGACTGTGCTCATTCGCAAGAAGATCCTTACAATGAGGCTCTGAAGGTCCTTTTACAATAAACAAGAATTCCCAAAACCCTAGACATCCAAAAACCTAACCCTAGGAGATGGAGCGCCAAAAGTCATATGGGCCCCGTCTGGGTAAGTTAGTACATCAACTTCCTGGGGTCATAACTTTTGCATACGATATCCGTTTTAGGCGTATGATAGCCCATTGGAAAGGTATCATAGAGGAGATTTATTTTGTGGGCTCAATAATGTATTCAACTATCATTTATAATATCTATCCATAAAAACCTTAATTTAGGCCCTCAAAATGGCCTCGGAAGTTAAAATTGCTAAAAATAGTAAATTTCCAAAATTGCCAGAAAATCATTTTCAGCCAGTTGGAAAAGGTGGGTGGCCACCGATATCCACTTGGATTAGTTGTCTCTGCAAATACCGTAATAAATATGTCTGTAGATGACAATTTGTATGAAAAAATTTCTTCTTTAATAATTACAGGTTTATAAATCAAAGAATCAACCTAGCAAAAGCATGTCTAGCAACTCAGGAATTAATAAATGGGTATGTAGTTGACATTCATTTATATCCAACCCTACTGAAAACAACAAACTTGTCTCAACGACAAAATGAAAACAACAACAAGTGGGGCAATTTCCCCACAAAAGAAACTTGACCAACAATAAGAGACTCTAGCCCAATGACAAGAGAATTGAGTTAACAACAATGTATCACTTCCCAACACGTAGAAATATCAGTCCCTTAGACAAAATCGGCCTCTAGCAATCAATACCTCAACCCTCCTCCACAAACATGACTTATAATCTACGGAATATATCCTGCACATAGATAACTTGACCTTCTCAAGATAACTCAACCCCCATACAAGTAAACTCAGCCACAAAATGGTAAAACTTCAGTGCGGAAATGAAAAACTCAGCCACCAAGATGATAAACTTTGTTTCAATGAAGCATTGTTATTCTCTCTATGATTAGCTAGGGTAGATTGTCTCACCACTGAAACTAATCTTCCTCTCCAGTATTTTTTGTCCCAAGAACCAAAAGCTACAAGAGCTCCTCAAATTCATTTTTTTAGAAAATAACAATGTATAATGAGAAAACGCTAAGTCATTCTTCTTTATTTATTTGTACAATCATTTTTCACCCTTTTACCCTTTTAGTAAGGATAAAATGTCTTTATAAAAGTTTGTAAAACACATTTTTACTTAATTACTCAAAGTCACTTTTTAAAAGTAATGTTTTTTCATCTAGATAACATCAAATAATTAATTAATTTATTTTTTCTTCCACTTACTATAGCCTACGAGAATCACTTAGGTTATTACTTCAAAGCAAGTAAATCTAGCAAATTGAAAGTTTTAGGGAAGATGGAAATTTCTTCTTTGGCATCTTACAAAGGTGCTCGACAATTAAATCAAATCATGAGGATTAACACTCTTGAAACACTCACCGAGTTAAATACAAAGTATAGTAACATACAATTAATTGAAAAGTGGGCATGCCAACGTCTAACTAAATCTTGGAGTAGCCATATTTTTCCTTGAACACCATATTTAGATAATCTCAACAGACATAAAGGATTGGTCTCTAAGTTGTAGCATTTGAAGTAATGGCTTTATTTGAATGTAGAATATCTAAATACTAGAATTAGAAATCTATGTGAAATATGCTTCAACTAAGTTAATGAGTAGGAAAAACCTTACTTCAATCCATGCCAATTAAGTTATGTGTTTATCAAAACCTTGGAAAATATGCCCAAAAGGAAAGGTTGATATTTCCATTGAATTACCTATTGTTTCCCAACATTCTTTAACATATGTTTGTGCAATGGAACCTACTTTTGTCAAGATACATCATCAATTTACTTGGTGGAGAATTCAAGTTGTGAAGGGAAGAACATGACCAACCTAAAATTCCACTGGCCCAAAACTTAAATCAACTTGCCTCTATGTTCAGTCTATTGGCAAAAGAAGAATTTGACTTGCAACTAAATAATTATTTGCCATAGTATTATTATCTAACCTCTTGTGTGTAGATAGCATAGAGAATGGTGTCAACAAATCAGTCTAAAACAAAGGTTATGTTGAAAACAAGCCTTGCAACCATTAAAAGAATAGAGATTTATGTGAGAGAGAGACATGGGTGAGTGTACTAAACGCAAAGGTGAATGGTGAGTCCTTTTTTGGTGCAAAACCCATGTATGTTTTACCATGAAATCCTACATGTTTCAAATACAATGGTTGTCCTCATTTCTTAGGTATTTATGGTTTTACATTTTTGTTGTTTATATAGGATGTACTTAACTCTATATTAGATATTTAGACTCTATTTAAGATTTTTCATATTATATTTTATATCTATTTAATATTTCCCATGTAATTATTGATGTTTTTTTAAGATTGTTCATAATATTTTATCGTCTTTATTTACTATTTTATGATTTATTTGTTGTTGGGTTCAATGGATGGAAAAATTATAGAAGGTCATAAAAACCCATATTGTGGATGGAGGATGGATGTATATTCTACATATGCAATAAGTGAAGACGATATGTCTGGTTTCATGTGTGTTTGTTTAAATTAAAGACATCATACATTATTTATCAATTATCCAATTATCAAGTACAATGCAATGCATGTAAAGAAACATGGGAAATCATTGAGGAAATTGTTTAAATATTTCTATGAGAAATTGTAGTATAGTGCAGAGTAAAAAACAAAGGCACATGTGAGTCTTCTTTTAGTCCAAAATCTATGATATGCTATGAAATACTCATCTCATTTCAAAGAGAATGGTTTTGTTCTCTCTTAACATATTTAAAGGTTTTGTGTTGCATAAGATTTCTCAGAAGAGTTTTGGTATTTATTTAAAAAAATTCATACGATATTTTGGTCTTTGTTTCATATTTCTCGTAAGATGTTTCATATTTCTCATAAGATATTTGATGTGTATTTAATATTTCTCTTAGATTTTTTTCTTTTTATTTTTGTGTAAAATATTCTTATATGGCCATGGACATTTTATAGGGATATATAAAAAAAACCTCTGTGCCTATTGTTCCTCTCTATTTGTGTTATGTTTTTTATTTTGTTGTTTGAATTGTTCCTCTCTATTTGTTTTCGTTTTTATTTATATTATGTTTTTTATATTGTTGTTTGTTTCGTTTTTATTTATATTATGTTTTTTATATTGTTGTTTGTTTATTTTGTTAGTGTTCCTTTTTGTTATCCTATTACTATGGTTCTAAATTTTTATTGCATTTATGAGCATTTTTGTTATTCTATTACTATGGTTCATATGGTTCATAGTGTTCATTAATTTGTGGTTTGTTATTATTTTTTTACACTTGTCTTCTCATATATCATCTTCCATGGCTTTTTTAAAGATCAATTGATAAAAAAATTAACGCAAACCATGATAAAACCATATTTAGTGGCTAGGGTTGATGTAAATTCCATAGGTGTTATGGGCAAATGAAAATGAGGTATGTATGGAGAAATTTACTCATTTGTTGCTATATATTCAAATGGTTCAATGCAATCTTAATTTAACTCATTTATTGTCTTATAATTATATGATGTGCATTTATTTAAATTTAAAGGCAATGCAGGTAAAAAAAAGTTGAAAGAGCTTTGATAAATTCATTGAATACCTTTGTGTGTGTGAGATGAGGAGTAATATTGTAGAAGGAGCAAGGCATGAATTATCTTTTATTGCAAGATTCATGTACATTCTGCTACAAATCTTCATTGTTTTAAATACAATAGTTTTCCTCCCTGTTTATCCATTTAAAGATTAAGATTTTTTGCCTTTACAAAAAATATACTTACATTTGCATAAAATTATTAATTATTAATAATGGTTTTGGTCTCTGATTAAAATTTCTCATAATATCTTTGAATGTGTGTTTAATATTTCATATAAAAATGAAACCGTCCTAGAGATGGTGTAGATTATACAAATGCACTCAATGAAAATATAGGTTAAGGAATAGGTATGTATGGTTCCATGTGTGTTTATTTGAATTAAACACATCTCATATTTATTATTTATTATTTATATATTAGTGCACTACAATGAAAATCAAGAAAAATGAAGAAACATTAAAGAAAACAAATAAATATCGTTGTGTAAAAGAATTGTGGGTAATATAAAAGAGTGCAGAAGTAGTAATGGAAGATAAGTTCTCTTTTGGTTTTGTTATGAATTTATCTTTGTTTCATGTGATGGTTTTCCTCCCTCATTTAAGAATTATGATTTTTTTATATTTTCATAAGATTAATCATAAGGTGGGAGAAAAACAACTATATTTGAAACAAATTGTAACTCATTGTAAAACCAAAAAAAAACTCACCCTCTATTTCTACCTTTAGAGTTTCTCTCACTACCTCAAGTATCTCTTACAGATAAATATTTTGATAGTTTCATCCATGCTCCTCCACTTTCATTTCTTGCATTGCATTGCAATCGATAAATAAATAAATGAAAAATAATATCACATGCATCTAATTTAAATAGAGATGCACATATAACATACATACATCATCCTTAGCATTTTTCTTCATTAAATACACATGTTGAATCTGCATCAACACTAAGCCCTACCTTTATTCATCCACCTCCTAAATGCAACAAAAATCATACCTAAATATATTAAATAGCTACCAATTTTTTTTGAAATATAAAACACAAACAAAAAATCTAACAAGAAATATTAATCAAAAACAAAAAAATCTTGTAAGTAATTTCATGCATAAGTAGGTATATCTTATGCAGATACCAAAAAACATAAAGCATAAATAAGGAAGGAAGAATGAAAAAAGTTGTATTTAAAACAAAAAGGATTTCATAGGAGAACATACATAGGTCTTGCACCAAAAGATAACTCACCCTCTTTGTTTGCTTCTATTATAGTGCCCCACATTTCTCTCACATAAAGATATTCAATAATTTGAAATCACCCATCTGCTGTCTACCATACATTGCAATTAAATTTAAACCAACACACAAGATATAATTATATAGAAAAAAATGAGTTAAATTAAAACAACATAGAAACATACAAATTTGTAATAGAAAAATAGCAGATTCTTTCTTACCTTCTCCTTCACATTTGTCTACTATACTTATGGAATCTGCATCAAGTGAATAAAGTGAATGTACTTTTGTAATAAAGTGAGTTTACTTGAGAGATTCACTTTATTAAGTAATTAGTAAAGTGAATGTACTTTTGTAATAAAGTGAGTTTAATTTAATTAAATGCCTAAATATTTTCCATTAGTAATTAAAGTAAGTCCTAGCCATTAGATCTGAAGTGAACGTGAGATTATATCTCACGTCGTTGATCACTTTAGGAGATATAGGTTTTTCCACTTAGATATCAGTGGTTGATCACTTTAGGAGATCACTTTATAAAATATAGTCTATGTTTTTTTGTATTCCTCAAGTGGCCCATTATCCCAGGAAGGGATCCCTACTTAATAATAATAAATCACACAAAATTGGTTTTCTCTTCGAGGTTTTACCAGGGGTTGTTTACATAAAAATCTATTGTGTAGTGTCTGGTTGTCATTTGTATACTTACGTTGTAATTTTGTTAAAAACCTAGCTATGCATTTCTTTAAATAAAGGGATTTTATTTTGAACTAAGTGTCAGGTGTTGGGTTAGAGAAAATTTAACATGGTATTAGAGCTGACAGGGAAGACAGAGCCACATCCAAGTAGTGGAAGTACCTTCCTCGCTAAGAGGGAGTGTTGAATGTTTTAATGGCATTGGACAAACACTTCCATGTGGGTGTGTTTCAACACGTGGGAGTCGTCTTGAATGCTTCTCAAAATCTTCGGAGATTCACTTTATTAAGTGATTAATAAATTGAATATACTTTTGTAATAAAGTGAATTTAATTTAATTAAATGCCTAAGTATTTGGAATTAGTAAGTAAATTAAATCCTACTCGTTAGATCTAAAGTGATTGTGAGATTAGATCTCAGTTAATCACTCTAGAAGATCTAGGGTTTTGTACTTGCGGTAAACTCAAGGTTATAAAAAATAGCGTATGTGAGAAGATAAGAAACACAGAAAGTACATCGAAACAAAGGAGTCTTTGCTCATGTACTTGTATCACACACAGAGTGAGAGAAATAGCTCTCATTGATTGGGTAGATAAGGACATTCATCCAAGTGTGGAGGGCAGGGGGCCGAGGATAGGAGCAAAGGGACATCAATTGAGATAGCAACCAACAAACAAAATTGAAGTATTGATCTGAAGGTTTGTAGGGATTGGTTATCTGTTATTTTTGTATTCCTCAGGTGGCCCATTATCCCAGGAAGGAAGCCCAGATTAATAATATTAAATCTCACTGAGCTAGTTTTCCCTTCGAAGTTTTTCAAAGGGTTAATTACCCATAAATCTATTGTGCAATGTGTATGGTTTTCATTTTTATGATTTCTTTGTAATTTTGTTAGGAACCTAGTTGTGCATTTATTTAAATAGGACGATTTTATTTTGAGCCAAGTGTCGGGTTTTGGGTTGGAGAAAATTTAACAGTGGGAAGGTTCTGTAGAAAAATAGTTTCTTTGCTATCATTGAAAGCTTGGATACCTAGGGGTATCGACCTGAAATCCACACCCTACCTCAAGGGTCGATTTGTTTTAAATTCAAATCAAAGAAGGATTTGATGGAGATTTTTAGCAAGGTGTGGGTATGGGGACCCTCTAGTTTAGTTATAAAACAATGGGCCATCTCCTTTGATCTGACTTGGGATTACCTCTCTCCAACAAAAGTCTGGGCGATTCTCCCCAATCTCGTGTTGGTTTTCTGGCAGAAAGTGACTGTTGTCTCAATCAAGAATAAAATCAAGAAGTTCATCAGTGGTGAACCATGTTGGGTATAAAATAGAAACAAAAGATGGGATTAGGCCCAAATTGAAGTGAAATTGAAATAAATTTTGGTTGATAATATTGAATTGGTGTGGATAGGTTTCTCGTGGATGCAAAAAAATGATTACTAGAGTGTACATTTTTTATGTTTTGGGTGTCATGAGGTCTAACATATTCAGGCTCAATGTAGGTGATTTGCGTCATATTTACCTTTTTTTCAAGAGAAAAGGAGTCTATGACAGAGGATGTTCCTAAAAATGTGGTAGACAAGTCGGCTGGAGATCAAAGTAGCTTAAAGTCCCCAGGTTGTGAGGTTCTAGTTGTCATCTCCATAGCACTCCATGAAGAGAATTTTGGTAGGAATGTTCCCTTTGATGTTTTGATTCATGCTCAAGAATTCAAAGAGGTCCCACATTAAGTATCAAATCTTAGTCCTTTCGCTCCTATCCCAAAGGTTTTTTCATTTTCTCCTCAAATCCCAAGGGGCACGAGGGTTATTTCTCCCTCTATGAAGGATTATAGCTCCTCACAAAGGCATGTTCCGGGGGGAAGTCCTCCCTTTCCAAAGGTGACCCTTCTTTTCTCTCCATCCCTTAATGCATGTGGGGTTGGGAGCGCCCCAAAATTCCTTGCCTTAAAAAGGCTAGTTCAAACTAGAAAGTCAGATTTCATCATGATTCAGAAAATTATGTGTAGTGGAGAAAAACAACTGAGTCTTTTCAATGTCAGTTAAAAGATTGGTCTTTTTGTTCTATTGATTCTGTGGGTCTCTTGAGGGTATTCTCTTTGCCTAGATCCCATGATATATGAACCTTTCTACCTCTCAGTTACCCTCTATCATAGTGGTTGAACTAGAAGAAAATATAAGTGGCTCGAGTTTTTTGAGTTTGCCAAACATCATCTTGGGTGAGGACCTAAATTTTACCCTCTCTTTAAGAGAGGTTTGGGGTGATTTCCCTCGCCTAGACCCTCAAGGAAATTTATTTTCTCACTGGTTATAAAACAATCACCTCATTGATATGGAGCCAACAAAACTTTCTCAAACTTGGAGAAATCAAAGAAAAGGGAAGGAGGCGGTAGCTAAATGACTTGATAGGTTTCTTATATCTGGAGAGATGGTTGATAAACTGTGGGTTTTCAAATCTAAAGTGGTAGTCGAGGGTATCTCAAATCACATGCTAATATTGTTGGAGATGGACAAAAAAGGATTTAGGTTTCCTTCCCCAATGAAATTTAACCAATCATAGCTTCTTGTGGAGGACTACAAAAGTCTAGTTTTGTCATCGTGAATTTCGTTGTCCAAAGATGATGAACAATCTTGCATGAAACAATTTGTCAACAACCTAGAAAATATAAAAACATTCCACCTCTACCTAAACAAAAACTTTTATTCAAAAAGATCATGCTCATCACCAAGAGGTGGAAGCAAAGATAGGGTCGTTACTAATAGATAGGCAGATATGCACTCTCACATACGAATATGAATTAACACTTTGTTAGTTAATGAAAAATAGGCAACACATATTGGCTAAATAAGAAATCAAATGGTGCCTAAAGAGAAAGGAAACATCGTTAAAGGGGGGAAATAATAACACCATATTCTTTCACAAAATTGCTATCTTTCGTAAGTTAGCCAACAGTATTCGGGATATTAAGGATCAGGATGGAAGGATAGTTTTTTCCTTTGAAAAGGAAAATTTTGAAGCAGGAAGAGGTTTCTTTTCCAACCTCTTTCATGCAAATTCATGTACTTAATTTCTCAACCATCCAGTTGAGGACCTTTGGTTGAAGTCGGTTAATGGATCACTGGTTTGGAAAATTGTGTTAGTTTCCTTGTTTCACCTTGGTGGTCAGTGTTTCTGCCCTAGTCCCATGTTGTCACCACCCAAGGAAAAGGGGTAATATTGGGGGGGCGTTCCCAAGGGTAATGTTCCACTCCCGACCATACTTAATACCTTCTATCTTAAAGCCTCTCATATTATAATAAACTTCATCTATGGTCCATTCTCTCATGAGAAGAGGGACTGAAGGCCTAGAGGTTGTTCCACACTTGCTATAAAAGAATAAGAAAATGATGCTAGAAAAGAAAGTGAACATAACAAGGCAGAACCACCAAAATTCGGTCCAACTTGAGCTCTACTCATTCAATGCTCACCCTAGTCCCAACAAAGTGATGCTAAAGCTTGAAACCTTTTAAAGGGGACTTGTATTTTGCAAAGTTGTTAAAGGAAAATTAAGGGGTCAACCCCACTTACTTTATGTTGTTGAGAAATTATGTGGACAAATTGTATTAGGGTGGCCTAATATAAAAAGGCCACCCTCACATTTCATTTTAGGATCACAACTTCTCACCTTTGCGAGAGATACTTCTGAAATTTTTGCCCTATAAGGGTTACTATCTCTCTTGAACTCATGCGTTATGTTTGGAAGGTCAACTTTTGGATGGTTTTGTTGATTTTGGATGGGAATTTCTACAATTACAGTTTTATCCCATCATATCTTGTTGAAGCACTAACAAATTTGGGTCATTTTGTGACAGCTATTTCGATTCTCTTGCGACATTATGTCATGGATATTGTGATGAATCTTGAGTCTCTCAAACATCGTTTCATGTGATATGGAAATTTCGACGAACTTGAATTAACTTTACAAGAGCGACGACCGTAGGGAACTTCTCACAATTGAAACAGAAAAAAAAATATCGTCACCAATATGACAATATATGCAAACTGAGTGAAACTAAATGTTTGTTGCTATCGCGAAGATAACATGGTATATAGAGACGATTTCTCTATACAAATTTCGTGGTTTATATAGAAAATTTGTCGCAGAATTTCTATTGTGCGTCACAATTGCGACGACCATTTTCATGGTCTATATAGCAAATTCGTCGCAAATTTGTCACATGATTTTTTATGATCGTCGAAAGTGCAACAACAACTTTTCTTAGTTTATATAGCAAATTTGTCGCATGATTTTTTATTGTCGTTAAAATTGCGACAACAACTTTTCTTGGTTTATATAGCAAATTTGTCACAGGATTTTTATTGTCGTCGAAATTGCGACGACAACTTTTCTTGGTTTATATAGCAAATTTGTCACAGGATTTTTATTGTCATCGAAATTGCAACGACAAATTTTCTTAGTTTATATAGCAAATTCATCGCAAGATTTCTGTTGTGCGTCGAAATTGCGACGAAAAATATTTATTTAAAAAAAAAATTAAAAAATTATTTTTGGGCGAAATAAATAAAATTTTATTTTAGAGAAATCTTGTGGGAATATTTAAAATTAAGGGCCATTCCATTTATTGGGAATATTTAGAAATATCATTCTAAGTACAAACCTTGTGGGAATCTAGTTGGGAAAGGCCATTGTCTTCTTATTTGTTTAATGATTTATACACAAGGCTAATTTCCTTGCAAACTTACCTTTCTAACATTATTTTTTATGACTACATG
>JZKD02S0929004.1:220958-232372 GCA_000966675.3 Picea glauca
GAGCATGCACCTCTCTTCTCCTCCCTCCTGCAACTGAAACTGCCTTCCAGATATGCGCATTAGATGAGTGAGTGTGAGAGTGAACAAGTGAGGCACCATCCTCACATATAAATACTAGTTTAGGAGGCACTAGTGTTATGTCTCTTCACTTAATAGGGTCGACTTCTTCCTGGAGTGGTTAAAACCAATTTATAAACACTAGGGACCAACTTTACCAATACCACCATATAAATATGGTTTGACCAATCCACAAAAGGGGATTTGGTCTTATACAAGACCCGACATGATCAATCCACAAAAGGGGATTTGATCTATAAGATAATAACTCAAATATACTTAGAATATTCTTCGAAGTTACAATATTTCAACACTCCCCCTTAACAAGAAGGGTATTCTACTAACATGACCCAACGTAACATCATCAAGAGAAGGATGGGGAAACATCATCATTAACATCTGGAACACTGACTGGCACATCTATAAATCATCAGAATTTTTTCTCATCTTCAATATCATCATTGTTCACAGGATGGAGCTGGAGTAACATCATCATCATCATCATCATCAGCTGAAACACCAACATCAATAGCATGAAGTTAGAACAACAATATCACCAACATGAGGCTAGTACATCATCATCAATAGCACGAGGTTGGTACAACATCATCAACATGAGGATGGTACAACATCAATAACACGAGGTTGAATCAACAACATCATCAACATGAGGCTTAAACAAAAACATCATCGACATATCACAATGGAATGAGGCAGGTGCAACAACAACATTTTGTGGTACTTTGACAGACCGTCCTTACCGGACCTTCAGGATCGTCCATAGAATCATAAGATTCCCTAGGATATAAAATCCTAACAAGCTACCATGTGGTACTCTGACAGACCGTCCTTACTGGACCTTTGGGATTTTCCCAAGAATCATAAGATTCCCTAGGATATAAAATCCCAACGGACCTACCACTACTGACCAGATCTGGCATATACATGCACAGGTACTCTGACAGACTTTCCTTACCAGACCTTTGGGATCTGTCCATGGATGATCAATCCCCTAGGATATAAAATCCTAACAGAGCTACACATTGTTGGTCAGGATACCATAGTATCATCAACATCACTCCCCCTTTCGAGGGAGGTGATTTCGGATAACACCAAGCTTGTCTTGGAAGTACTCAAAATTCACATGAGACAGAGGCTTGGTCAACACATCTGCAACCTACTCATCTATGCCAACATATTGGAGCTTTATAACTCCCCTCTGCACCATATCACGAATGTAGTGATACCAGATCTCTATGTGCTTCAACTTATCATGGAACACTGGGTTCTCTGTCATTTTTATACAACTCTGGTTACCACATAGAATCACGGTGGCTTCCATCTTTAGATCGAACAGACCTATCAACAACTTCCGAAGCCATATTACTTAACAACTGGCGAAACATGTTGCAATGTATTTTGCTTCTATCGTGCTAAGAGAAATACAAGATTGCTTCCTGCTTTTCCATGAAGTCATGGCTGAACCCAAAATGAAACAACATCTTGAAGTGCTCTTTTTATCTGAGACACTTCCAGCCCAATCAGAATCATTATAACCACACAGTTTGAAGTCATGATCTCTTGTATAACAGAGACCATAATCCAATGTACCCTTAAGGTATCTCATCACATGCTTTGCAGCTACAAGGTGAACGCATCTGGATTCCACCAGATACTGGCTCAAGGTATTCACAACAAAGAATATATCTGGCCTGGTATTTGTCAGAAACATCAACGAACCAATAATCTGTCTGTACATAGTAGCATCAACCAACTCTGATGAATTATAAACCATGAGCTTCAAGTTTGTTTCCATGGATGTGTTTATGGATTTACATTCCAACATGTTAAATCTCTTCAGTATTTCAATTGCATACTTCCCTTGGTTAAGGAAGATATTCTCTGGTCTCTTCCAAACTTCAAGACCTAAGAAATAATGCATTATCCCTAGGTATTTCATCTCAAACTCTGTAGCAAGCTTCTTCTTGCAATCTGTGATGGGATTTTCTTCTCCAGTTAGAAATAAATCATCCACATATAGTAGCAATATAACTAGCTCATCATTCATAACCTTGAAGTAAAAGTTAGAATAAACTTTACTCTTGGTAAAGCCCAAGCTCATCAGAAAAATATCAATTTTGCCATACCAAGCCTTAGGAGCTTGCTTCAACCCGTACAGAGCTTTCTTCAACTTGCAGACACGAGTCTTTCTATCTACGACTTCAAACCCTCATGGTTTTTCTATATACACTTCTTTTTCAATAACACCATTTAAGAAGGTTGTTTTCAAATCCATCTGGTGTAACTTCCACTTCATTTTGGCTGCAAGAGATATGATGGTTCTGATAGAAGTGTATCTATTTATAGGAGAAAATGTCTCTTCATAACCACGAGCTCCAAAAACCATGAGTCCTTTTGAGAAAAACCACGAGCTCCAAATCTTGCCTTATGTTTTCCAATACTGTCGTCTACTGCATGTTTTATCTTGTATATCCACTTCGAAGATACCACATATTTGTTCTTTGGTCTTGGAACTACTTCCCATACATCATTCCTTATAATGGACTTGGTTTTATTCTGTCATGGTATCCATCCATTCTTTCTTCTAAATGTCTTCTTCAAAGAAAGTAGGTTCCTTTTCTATGAGATCGCACATCAGGGCCATATAGCTGGAGAATGGATTAGTTTTCTTTCTTTATCTCATTGTTCTTCTTGGGGCACCATACTTCACTTCATCTTGAATAAGTTCCCTTGCCCAAGATGGATTTCTCTTATGATATATCGTCATCTGGAGAGGCTCTTGAGATTCTATCATATCTTGATCTTCTAGAATCTCATCATCAGGGGTAACTGTAACTTCCTTCACGAGTTCTGCAACTCTGGGAGCTACAAGTTCCTCTTCATATACTTCTTCAAGTTGGCATTTCCTTGATCTTTTGAGTGTTGCATCTTCATCAAAGGTTACATATCTGTTAATCTCAATATGATAGTAACCTGGTATGCAAATTCTGAAGGCCTCGGAGTCCTCACAGTATCCAACAAATATTCCCTTCTTTCCTAAAGGATCCAACTTAGTTCTCTTTTCTTTTTGAATGTGTACAAAAACTACACAACCAAATATTTTGAGATGGCTTACTTCGGGCTTCTTTCTGGTGAACATTTTTTCGAGAGTTTTGAATCCAAGTGCACTATGGGATAATCTGTTTTGGACATAAACTGTTGTTCTTGTTGCTTCATCCCATAAGTGCATTAGAAGATATTGATCGTGAATCACAGTCTTTACTGGTTCCATAATTGTTCTATTCTTTCTTTCTGCTACACCATTTTGTTGAGGATTATAGGGAGTGGTGAGCTCCCTCTTAATCCCGACATCTATGCAAAAGCTTCCAAATTCATTTGAGGTGTACTCTCCTCCATTATCTGACCTGAGTATCTTGATTTTTCTTTCAGAGAGGTTTTCTACCAAGGCTTTGAATTCCTTGAACTTTCTGAGTACTTCATATTTTGACTTCAAGTAATAAACCAAAGTTTTATGAGAGTAATCATCAATAAAGGATACATAGTATACATACCCGCTTAGAGAGGTTGATGGCAATGGACCACATACATATGAGTGGATAAGCTCCAAGATTCCTTTTGCTTTACTGTTGCTCATTGGAAAGGAATTCTTTATGTTCTTTCCTTGTGCACATCCCTTGCATACACCTTCATGATCAAACTTTAATTTTGGTAAACATGTCACTACCTTGCTTACATATGGTAAGGTTTTGTAGTTGGATGTGAGCTAGTCTTCTATGCCAAAGTTCACAAGGAATTTCAGTAGAGTGAGTTAAGGCTACATTTGAGTGACCTTTTAACTTGTACAATCCACCTTCTTCTGTTCCAATAACAACTACATCTTCTATGGTTTTTCCTTTAGGACACATAAGAACTTCACCATCTATGAATGCAACCCTAAAACCTTTCTTATCTAGAGTTGAGATAGAAAGTAAGTTCATTGTCAAACCTTGTACATAAAGTACATCCTTCATTCTCATCGGAGTTCATGAATCAAGTTTGTAGGTGGATTCTCCCATTCCTTTGATAGGGTACTGATAGTCATCTCCAAGTGAAACTTTCCATGGAAATTCCTTTTCTATAAGACTAGAGAAAATGTCTTTCTGACCTGTCATGTGCTTAGAGGCACCACTATCTATGAGCCAAGTATTCTCTCCAAGTGTCAGAGATCTTCAATCTCTTCTTTAGTCAACTTCTTGGGCGGTTCATAATCTTCAGTTTCATGGGCATGATGTCTTTTGTTATTTCTCTTCTTGTATTCTTCCCTTCTGGCAGGACAATTCTTAGCAATGTGTCTTTTTTTATCATAATGATAACATTGGTAAGAGAGGAAATATTTTCCCTTTCTTTGACCCTTATCATATTTCTAGAATCTCTTTGGAGGGTGATATTCTTTATGAAAGTGGGTCTCCTTTTGAAAATGAGACTTTTTCTTTCCTCACATGAGCAGCTAGGGCTTGATCTTCATCTCTAAATAGGACGACTTCTCGGTTGGCTACTCTTGCTTCTTCTTGAACACATTCTTCCCATAAATTGTCAAATTGGAGTTTCTCTTTTCTTGCACAAATAGTTCAGATGAAGGCATCCCAAGGCCTTGTGAGACCATTAAGAGTTTTCATTATAAGTTTTTCTTTATCTAAGTTGTCTCCAATTGCCTCTAAATATTCCTTAAATTGAGAACCATAGAGAAATAGTCTTGAATTGTTTCTCCTTTCTGCACCTTTGTATTCTTAAATTGGGTTCTCAAGTTCATCTTTCGGTTCATGTTCTTTCCTTCATACATTCTGGATAGGGCATCAAACATATCTTTTGGAGTATTTTTAGAAGAACATTAAAGGATCAAGTGGTCTTTAATGGAATATACAATTATTCTTTTGGTCTTAATCACATCCTTCTTGTACTTCTCTTTAGTTTCTTCTTCTTCGGGTTCCGATACATTTTCTTTTATAAATTTTACAAGATCATTCTCTTCAAGAATGAGTCCAATTTTGTACTTCGAGGCATGGAAATGTTCCACACCTTCTCACTTGTCAACAAGCTTGGTGCTTGCAGACATCTTTGACCTAGAGCTGGGAAAATGACCAGAAAATGAAAGTGCTCAGAAAATGAATCTGAACTTACCAGGAGATGCGATGGGTTGAGGCGACTTGACTGGTGTTGACTACCAACCAAAACTAGGGTTTGATTTTTGGGAGAATCTGGCCACTGGAAAAGTTCGCTCAAGCTGCCAAAAGATGCGCTAAGAAAAGGCGCACTTCCCAAGATAGGTTTTTGTCAAAAATTCATTCTCAGTAAAAATATCTAATTTTCTTGTACGACCACAATGGCGTTTTTAGATACCCAGTGAAAGGTTCTCTATTCAATGAAGCTCTAATACCATGTTAGGTTTTAATGTTGTTTATTAGGTTATTTACAAAATACATGAGAATTCAATGTATTTTCAAAATATTAACATAAAGAGGATCGCTGAAAGAAACACGATCACAAGGTACACAAAATTTTATCCTGGGAAACCCTCATCTGGGAGAAAACCCAACAAAAACCTCCTCAATAATAGATTGCCAATACATTTCCAAGAGTAAGACAGAAACACCAAAGATAATCCAAGACTAAGCATGCGCCTCTCTTATCCTTCCTCCTGCAAGTACAACTGCCTTGAAGATATTCGCATTAGATGAGTGAGTGTGAGAGTGAACAAGTGAGGCACCATCCTCACATATAAATACTAGTTGAGGAGGCCACTAGGGTTATGTATTTTCACTTAGTNGAACACATTCTTCCCATAAATTGTCAAATTGGAGTTTCTCTTTTCTTGCACAAATAGTTCAGATGAAGGCATCCCAAGGCCTTGTGAGACCATTAAGAGTTTTCATTATAAGTTTGTCTTTATCTAAGTTGTCTCCAATTGCCTCTAACTATTCCTTAAATTGAGAGCCATAGAGAAATAGTCTTGAATTGTTTCTCCTTTTTGCACCTTTGTATTCTTAAATTGGGTTCTCAAGTTCATCTTTCGGTTGATGTTCTTTCCTTCATACATTTTGGATAGGGTATCAAACATATCTTTTGGAGTATTCTTAGAAGAACATTAAAGGATCAAGTGGTCTTTAATGGAATATACAATTATTCTTTTGGTCTTAATCACATCCTTCTTGTACTTCTCTTTAGTTTTTTCTTCTTCGGGTTCCGATACATTTTATTTTATAAATTTTACAAGATCATTCTCTTCAAGAATGAGTCCAATTTTGTACTTAGAGGCATGGAAATGTTCCACACCTTCTCACTTGTCAACAAGCTTGGTGCTTGCAGACATCTTTGACCTAGAGCTGGGAAAATGGCCAGAAAATGAAAGTGCTCAGAAAATGAATCTGAACTTACTAGGAGATGCGATGGGTTGAGGTGAGTTGACTGGTGTTGACTAACAACCAAAACTAGGGTTTGATTTTTGGGAGAATCTGGCCACTGGAAAAGTTCGCTCAAGTTGCCAAAAGATGCGCTAGGGAAAGGCGCACTTCCCAAGATAGGTTTTTGTCAAAAATTCATTCTCAGTAAAAATATCTAATTTGCTTGTACGACAACAATGACGTTTTTAGATACCCAGTGAAAGGTTCTCTATTCAATGAAGATCTAATACCATGTTAGGTTTTAATGTTGTTTATTAGGTTATTTACAAATACATGAGAATTCAATGTATTTTCAAAATATTAACATAAAGAGGATCGTTGAAAGAAACACAATCACAAGGTACACAATATTTTATCCTGGGAAACCCTCATCCGGGAGAAAACCCAACAAAAACCTCCTCAATAATAGATTTCCAATACATTTCCAAGAGTAAGACAGAAACACCAAAGATAATCCAAGACTAAGCATGTGCCTTTCTTATCCTTCCTCCTGCAAGTACAACTGCCTTGAAGATATTTGCATTAGATGAGTGAGTGTGAGAGTGAACAAGTGAGGCACCATCCTCACATATAAATACTAGTTGAGGAGGCCACTAGGGTTATGTCTTTTCACTTAGTAGGGCAAACTTTTTCCAAGAGTGGTTAAAACCACTTTATAAACACTAGAGGCCNTGATACCATGTTAGGTTTTAATGTTGTTTATTATGTTATTTCAAAAATACATGAGAATTCAATGCATTTTCAAAACAACAACATAAAGAGGATCGCTGAAAGAATCACAATCACAAGGTACACAACATTTTATCTAGGGAAACCCTCATCCGGGAGAAAACCCAACAAAAACTTCCTCAATAATAGATTTCCAATACATTTCCAAGACTAAGACAGAAACACCAAATATAATCAAAGACTAAACATGCGCCTCTCTTATCCTTCCTCTTGCAACTACAACTACAACTGCCTTGAAGATATTCACATTAGATGAGTGAGTGTGAGAGTGAACAAGTGAGGCACCATCCTCACATATAAATACTAGTTGAGGAGGCCACTAGGGTTATGTCTCTTCACTTAGTAGGGCAAACTTCTTACAGGAGTGGTTAAAACCACTTTATAAACACTAGGGGCCGACTTTACCAATACCACCATATAAATATGGTTTGACCAATCCAAAAAAGGTGATTTGGTCTTATATAAGACCCGACATGATCAATCCACAAAAGGGGATTTGATCTATAAGATAAGAACTCAAATATACTTGGAATATTCTTCGAAGTTACAATATTTCAACAATCATCCTTCCTAGGGTGACGTTAGGCCTCCTCCATGAGACGTTGAGGTCATCTACAAAAACGTTGGGCCTCCAAAAGGCCCTCCTCCATGCCACACATGGAAAAATTGTATCTCAACATCTCTCCATGTCAAACCCTAGCCCTAGGTGACACCATGGGGCTACTAGGGTGATGTCCAAGGCCTCCCAAAGCCATCATTCAGGTGGGGTGAGCATGAAACCCTAGGTTTGGGTCTTCCACGGTGCCTCCAAAGGTAACGTCCTTCCTTCTTCTAGTGCAGACGTTCAGTATCTTATTACTCCATGGATGGAGTTTCAACATCCATATATGGGATTTGAGCCCCCATGAAAGTTCGAGCTAATCATTCCCTCATGTGTACCTGTCCACCAGGAAAGGTCCTACAGAAGCAACAAGTACATCCTCCACGGTTTCATAAGTAACAAGGATCATAGCATGTAAATCACATCCAATAATTAAATTACCCAAACATGTGCATCAAACCCCCCTTAACCCCAAACAAATTCCCAAAGATGTTATGCAAATGGACAAGTTAGGTTTGTAGAGGGGTCTCATGGTGTCCTATTAGGCTAATCCCTCTTAAGTTTGGGGTGTTTCCCAGGTGGAGTCTAGTCCAAGTTGTGTAAGTGTATGAGTTGGAATGGGGTAAATATTTGGGCAACTGGTATTTTNGACCCGACATGATCAATCCACAAAAGGGGATTTGATCTATAAGATAAGAACTCAAATATACTTGGAATATTCTTCGAAGTTACAATATTTCAACAATCATCCTTCCTAGGGTGACATTAGGCCTCCTCCATGAGACGTTGAGGTCATCTAGAAAAACGTTGGGCCTTCAAAAGGCCCTCCTCCATGCCACACATGGAAAAATTGTAGCCCAACATCTCTCCATGTCAAACCCTAGCCCTAGGTGACACCATGGGGTTACTAGGGTGACGTCCAAGGCCTCCCAAAGCTAACGTTTAGGTGGGGTGAGCATGAAACCCTAGGTTTGGGTCTTCCACGGTGCCTCCAAAGGTAACGTCGTTCCTTCTTCTAGTGTAGACGTTCAATATCTTCTTACCCCATGGCTAGGGTTTCAGCATCCATCTATGGGATTTGAGCCCCCATGAAAGTCCGAGCTAATCATTCCCTCATGTGTACTTTTCCACCAGGAAAGGTTCTGCAGAAGCAACAAGTACATCCTCCATGGGTTCATAAGTAACAAGGATCATAGAATGTAAATCACATCCAATAATTAAATTATCCAAACATGTGCATCAACCCCCCCTTAATCCCAAACAAATGCCCAAAGACATTATGCAATTGGACAAGTTAGGTTTGGAGAGGGTCTCAGGGTGTCCTATTAGGCTAATCCCTTTTAAGTTTGGGGTGTTTCCCAGGTGGAGTCTAGTCCAAGTCATGTAAGTGTATGAGTTGGTATGGGGTAAATATTTGGGCAACTGGTATTTTCGTCTTTGGTTATGATTTGGAATTTTTTCCATGGTTATGGTTTGGACTCTCTGCTTGGTGCACTAGCTTTGGAGAGACGTATGCTAACTTGGTTGGTTAATTGTTCTAAGGGTTTCCTTTTGGAATTATTCTATCTGTCAAGGTTAAGGTGCTCGAGGGTGGCTTCAACCTATGGTTGGGTGACAATATTGTTATGTTTTCTATGGAAAAACAAGCACATCTCTTTATTTCTAAAACCCGGGGCCTTGGGGCCTTGAAGATCGGGTGATAGGTGATGTCAGGTGAAGTCATACAACCAATGCAACCATTTGTTCATCATTTCATCAAGGTATCTCTTGTTGTGCTTATTCATGCAATCCAACAAGGGCAAGTTGATCACATAATAATCATGAGTATACATAGACATATAATCATGAAATGAAATTAAAGCAATGGAGCTGGGTGAGAGGGCGGAAATCTTGCTTAAATGAACAACTACAATTCTAATCATCCTGGAAATCTTGCCTGATAGGATATCCACAAGCTCGATCAATCCATCTCTAAAGAGGTCTACCATATGTAGACAATGGCTCGTCTTCATCCCAAAAATCCTGCCTGATAAGATAGCCACAAGATCGATTAATCCATCTCTGAAGAGGGCTACCATATGTAGACGATGGCTCATATTCATCCCCGTTAGTATGGATACTGCTTCCTGAAGACCGAGAAGATATGAGAGATCCCAAGCAGACCCCATGATTCCCTTAAGAAGAAGAAATGAGATAAGGGACATGCTCATGTCTAGAGGAAGAAAAATGTCTCCTCTTCATCTGCAAATCCTTGTAAAAATCCTCTAGATGAGAATGCTTCCGCTTTGTAGAGTGAGCCTTTTATTGCACCTAATATGGCCACATTCTAGTGTTCATCTAAAATTCAAGACGAAAGTGGTTGAAATTCCTCATACAATAAGTTTGATCCCCAAAAGGATCTGCATCACAAATCCCAAGGGATGACCAAAAATTACCCTAAAAATGATGCAATGGATCATCCTTGAATGAACAGAAAAAATTTGTAATCATATCATCATCAAGATGTCAAGCCTCTGAATTATACATGCATGAAGACCAATCCTTTGAATATGACAACTCAACCCCCTTTGCTTGAGAGTTATCCTCAATGTTGTAAATGGGATCTCTATCAAAAATGAAATGACCAAAATCCCATCTATGTCTCCATGTCTGTATGAAAGTGTCTATATTTTCATCAACCATATCCAAGGGTTCTTTCATAGGACCATAAATATGACTGAAGATGACCATCTCTTTGTCTTTATGTGAAATAAGAACAGAGGTTGGGGTAGCCTCAACTGGATTTTCAAATCCTTCATCGTTGATACTATTTGTTTGTTCAACTTCATGTATAAGAGGACAACCTCAACTTCATCAAGCGGGAGAAAATATATCGATGTCTCACAAGGATTCTTAACGTGTTGCACCTCATCGGAATTCTTCTTTCTTTATGGACATGCTCCTCTGCCGCCTCTTCATCACAAGAGGCATGATCCTTAATACAAAGTTCTTTATTTTCCCTTTTTCCAAAAGGTTCTGTCCCATTCAAGGGATCCTCTAATACTTATTCACTTCTAAAGTCATGGAATAAAGTATCATCGAGATCTTTGAAAGGGTCACAACTCATCATGTTCTCTTCTTGATCTGCAAGAGGAACATAGGTATGGATGTCTTCATCAAATGTCTTGTCCAGATATTCAACATGAGAAACTTCATTGGGATCTTCTTGATAAGTTTGTTCATACATCTATCGTTCAAGCATTTCTTCATTTTCAAGGGCTAGCTCTTTGACATATTTTTGAGTTAAACATTTTAGACGATTCATCAATTCCTCAATAGCTTCAATAACAACCTTATCCATTTCCATTTGTAAAAGTTCCCTCCTCTAGGCATGACAAGTTCTAGACGAGGGTTCATCCCATGGTTCCATAATTCCATTGACTTAAAAGGCACCTCAATGGCGTCACCAGATGATATCAAGGTTCATCAAACGATGGAAAGGGGGGAAACAAGGAAAGGTGGGTTCTGGGAAGATGGAGTCGCCATATGATCTTTAAATAGGACCTCATCAAGAGTGGAAGGGAAACGTC
>JZKD02S0929027.1:0-10628 GCA_000966675.3 Picea glauca
TTTTTCTGCCTCCCTTTCTTGGTCCTCTTTTACTTATTTGGGCCTTCCCGTCTTCCGTAAACTGGCTTACAGCAGAGACTGGATTCCTCTGTTGGAAAAATTTAAGGCCAAAATTAAAGCCTGGGGTTTCTCTTGGTTAAACCTTGCTGGCAAAACTGTCCTCATCAAATCTGTTCTCAGTAGCCTCCCCATCTTTCAATTCTCTGTTTTTCTTGCACCTGCAGGCATTATCAAAAAAATGGAAGCCTTCATTCGTAAGTTCTTCTGGAAAGGGGGCAATCACAATGACAGGAAAATCCCCTTGGTAAGTTGGGAGAAAATTTGCAAGCCCCAGATTGAAGGAGGCCTCAACTTCAAAGATCTCAGCCTCTAAAACATAGCCATGGGAGCCAAGATCTTCTGGAGGATCATTGGACCACACCCAGGTTGGGCGGAAAGAGCTCTATGGAGGAAATACTTCAGGGGGAAGAGGAAGAGATGCCTGGACACCTCTCTGCCCACTACAGACTCGCATCTGATCTAACTTTGCCACAAAGCAGCCCCTTTGATCAGAGACAAAGCATATTGGATTCCAGGCAATGACAAAGAAATTAGGATATGGGACGACTGCATCATGATGTATCCTCCCCTATTGTCTCACTGTTCTTTGCACGCGCTTCGTTTGTGGCTGAACAACGCAGGCTACATAAATCTTTGGGACATCTCCGAGTGGGCAGGCAATACTTGGCTGCGTTGGAGACTTCCCCCCATTCCTCCAGAGTTGACTCACGCTCGTGATCTTCTCCTGTCTCTGCTAAATGGTAAGGTGCCTCTGCGTGTGGGAAAGAAGGATGTGCGCGGTTGGGAAGCTGCCCCAGGACTGTACACAGTTGCGCAGGGATATAAAAGCCTCCAAGTTCGTCCTCACGTCCCTCCCGATCCTGTTGTTTGGAAAGGGCTCTGGAATTCCAAATCCATGCCAAAGGTTGACTCATTTTGTTGGCTGTTATGTCACAGAGGGATTTTAACAGCTGACAGATTGAAGAAGAAAGGGTTCCAAGGTCCCTCTCGCTGCCATTTATGCTGTGACAATGAGGAGAACGCCCAACACATCATTTTAGACTGCAATTTCTCAAGAGAAATCTGGCAAGGCCTATTGAGCTATTGGAAAACCAAATTTATCTTACCCATGTCTATCACAGATCTGTTTGCAAATTGGCGAAATCTCTATCCAAAAACGCTCCCAAAGAATGAAAATTTTAAAGCTGCATGGCTCTCCTTGTCGAAATTTGTTTGCTGGCAAATTTGGCTTGAGCGTAATAGAAGAGTTTTCAGAGATACAAGCTTAAACTCACAGTTCATCATCATTAAAATAAAAAGTCTATGGAAAGAAAGTCTGGGGGAACATTTGCCGGACTTGAATCTAAGCCAACAAGATTTAGATTGGGGTGCCTCGTTGAATCTTCAATTCTCTGGCGACATAAGGCAGCACAAGAATATAAAAGAGTGGCAATTCAGAGGAAAGGATAATGACCTTTCTGATCTACTCCTCAAGCAATCCAGATACTCCTTGTTTTTCGAAGGGGCAGCGAAAGGCAACCCTGGATTGGATGGGGCAGGAGGAATTATAAAAAATAAAGAGGGCATAATTGTGTCAAAGTTCGCTTGGGGATTAGGGCAGTCTACTAGCATGCAAGCTGAGGCCTTGGCACTTCTGCAAGGTCTCAAGCAAGCAAAGGCTAATGGTATTTCAGATGTCAGTATCATTGGAGACTCTCAGTCCATTATCAAAGTCTTAGTGGAGGATTCCTTTCCAGCAGATATCAGATTGGCAAGAGTGATTTCAAGAATCAGAATTCTGGTGAAATCTCTCCGGACCACATCCTTTCTTCATGTTCCGAGGGAAAATAATAAGGAGGCTGATTTGGAAGCCAACAGGGCAGTTCCACTTCCCGCAGGCTTCCTCTTGACAGAAGGGAGTGAGGAGTGGGACTCCATACCATAATTTTTGCTATGTTTTTCTGCATTTTACTGAACCAATTTGTATGCCTATTTAAGATAGGGAAAATAACGGAGATAGACTCGATAGTCTCGAGTAAAATCTATGGATTCTCGAATTTTGAGGCCTATGATTAGTTAGTAGAAGAAAATTTCAGGGCTATGCCCGATCTAATGTAATCGGTGAAAGGCATTTTGGCCAAACTCTAATAGAAATCCATACCCGTTCTTGTAAAAAAAAAACATTGTTGTAATGATTATTCACTAGGTTTATGGATAAAATCAAGTAAATTATATTTTAATTTTTACTTATTAGTTTTGATTTTTTTTGACACTTGTTTGTTTCAATTTTTATTGACTTTTGAGTTTGCTGTTATTGTTGGACTTGTGGCCAAGTTTTCACGAATGGGGTTGATTAAATCTTGGTACTTACAAATATGTTAGGATATATGCAATATATTAATAAAATCTTGTTTAATTGTTAGGAATTTGATAGGATTGATGTTTTTAAGTTTCTATGGTGCAAGATTTCAAAGTTGTTTTTTTCTTGATTTTTCATAGTGGAATTCATTTTGTCGATGTTTTGAATCCTTAGATGGATTCAAAACATTGACAAAATGAATTCCATAGTGGAAAATACGAAAGAAACCAACTCTAAAATTTGATAGGATCTCTATGATACACTTCATGTTGAGTTGATTATGTTCTATTGATGATCTTTTGTTTTGTTAAATGTTGATATTTTTAAATTTCCTATATTAAGTTTACATATGTTCAATTTATACTTTATTCCTTTTTTTCAAATTCTCCAATATTCTTTAAAATCAACATGGAACTTAAATAGTCCTTATTTTAGTCTTCTTTGTTAGGTTGATGGAAACATTACAAAGTAACATTTGACATTGCTACTCAAACTTGGAATTTGATGGGTGAGAAATGTTATCTTACATCACGAGTAAGGAATCTTAGCTTATAGATTTTAAGCCCAAATAGACCACACTCAATATTGATAAACATTACCAATACTATTAGTTTTTTCTTGTTCTTGTAGGAAATCCATGAATATTTATTCCATGCCATCTCAAATGCACTCTACCATATTTATTTTTACACATTAATTTTTGCCCATATTCTTCATTGTTTTGCTTGAATATTGTTTATATTATTTTTTAATTCTATATTTTAAAATCACATTTTTTTGCATTTTCGTAAAAAAACTAACTATGATGTTTATATTGTTTTGAGAGTATTATAGATAAACATCTTCGAATTGTAAATTTACCAAAAAACTTAGCAATGGCGGACCCAATAACACAACATATAGGCATTCGACATCTTGTTGATGACTTCCAATTACATTGAAGACAATTTCAAATCCATGTTATCTATCTTGGAAGGGAAAGCCTTTCAAGGCCGAAGATGAAAGATCTTGTTGGGAAAAATTAATATTTCTAATACATGAACAATATTCATCTCGTCTTTTCATACAACTGGCCCATTCTCTAAAGGCTTTGGAATAATATATGTTATTGTGAAAGATGCATTGCAACATGAACGAAAACATCATTTAGCTCAAAATAGTCTTAAAGTTCACGTTGAAAGGTCTACCAAAGTGAGTACAATTAGAACAATTTTTTTTGTGGCATTAAAAGCACACTAAAAAATCTAGTAAAGGCAAAGGAAATGAATGTTTTCAAATTATTTTGAACTTAACCATATTCTATTACTTTAATAAAAATTATGTTCATGGTTTAAAAAATAGATATTTTTTGTTTATACCATTTAAGAAGTTAAATATTCATATTTTTTGAACACACACAACTTAATTTCTTTATCTTGTTTGTTTTCTTGTATTTCAAAACCTTATATCTCCAAAAGTGTAGTTTTACATTTTTTTGGTGATTGGCCGAATAAAAAACTATTCGGGCACGTACTCACATGACACATGGTCATGCTATCCGACTTCTATCAGTATAACCTCTAGAAATGCCGACATGACACACAAGGTAAGTTGAGAGTTTTTAATTGATGACTTTACATAACAAAATGCCGTAACAATACACTCCATCCCTAATTGTTCTACACCTGAGGGGTGTAATTTTACATTTTAAATGTATATGAATACATAAATTATTATTTGACAAATATAATAGTAGTTAGTATTTATTATCCAGAGTAATTTACAAATTCATTTTAAATGTATATGAATACATACACTATTTTTTTTTATCATAAATCTTATAATAATAGTTATCATTTTTTGCCAATAATATTTTATAAAATTGGAATTAAAAATTTTCCTTTAACAAAATTGTGTTATTTAAAATTCTTGATATATTTTATTTATTACTTATATTCCCCCCCAAAAATTACTTTTTAAAGTGAAATGCATTTCCATATTTTCCCATGTAAACAATTGTATATATAGGTTAATGTTGCCTACCATGCTCATCTTTCATGTGTAAAACAAACTATTAAATTTCATATAAATGATGTAAAATATTGATTCCCATATACACTTTAAATGCAATAGCGATACAATACTTCTCATTTCCTTGCATAATTTATGTTCCAAACAAGTTTCATGTTCATTGTGATACATGTTTTAATATTTGAAACATAAATGTTTAATTTTATATTGGAGTAAATTGAATCATATATATATTTTTATCTCTAAAATCCAATTAAATAAACATTTTCAATGTGTATAACTCTTTTTCTCTCACTTTATACATGTATATCATCAACATAAACTTTTAAGGTTGTTACCCTTACCATGGTACACATATTATTCATAATATCAACACACAAATGTCTTTTTTTTAAATAATAAGATATATTCACAGCTTTAAGTTTTACCTTTCTTTTTCTACTATGTCATGCTTGTTCTTTGTTAAACTTTGCACAAGTACATAATCTATTATTGTTCAAATAGTTACAACTATACATTTGTTGAAAAATTGGTTGTCATCGATGTTAATCATACAAGAAGCGTCGAAGCAAGTCTAGAAGCCCCAAAGGCGTGGTCAAGAAGCATGCAAAACCTCCATGGATTGATAGCTCTCATCAAGCCATTTCCAACGGTACGTGGCACACCACGTGGTTCCTCATGGTTGAGGAGATATGCCCTTTTAAAGACAATCACATGAAGTTGCTCTGGAAGCATGGAAAGAAGCTCCTACAAGTCAGCCCAAGTTTGCAATAAATATTAAAGATGTTGATTGGTGAAGTTGGCCCTAATTGATTTATAGTCAAGTTGCCCCCAATGGATTAAACATAAAAAATATTATTAAGATAGAAAAGCACAAGTCAACTCTATTGCAATAAATATTAAAAATTAAATTGAATTTTCTTTGGGTCAAGTCGACCCTAAAAAGAGGGCGCCAAAAGTATAAATATGGCGCCTAGGAGATCATTTGACCACAAACTTAAGTGAATTATCTGAGGCAAGGATCCAAGGCAATGAATAGGGAAATTTGAGGAAAACTAAGATCTAAAAGGGTGAACTTTTCAGGCAGCAAGGGTGTTTTTCTAAGGCAGATATGAGGCAATTTTTTGGGTTACACTTAATGAGTTTCAGGGCTGTTCTGAGGCTTTTCTATGGCATAGATAAGGTGCAAGTATGAGGCATTTAAGGGCGAGTTGTCATGCATGTTCTAAGATAGTTATGAAGGAAGATCTGAGGTGCATTCTGTTGATGTTTTGGTAGTTGCGGAAGGTATTAACCTCCACGTGTAACCTATGACTTAGAATAGAATATTCCAGAAGCAAGTGAACCATTAAACATATGTGTGGAAACCCTAGACGACAAGTCGTCCTAGCAGAATAAATAATATTGGAATATTATTTTCCAGAAATATAAGTCGGCTCCACAGGAAAAAGATAAACAAAAAATATAATTACTAGAAAGTTAGGTCAGCCTAGCCATAAAAGTCACTGGATAGATTAATATAAATAGAGGACGTCTTAGCTCATTTGGATACCTAGTCAAAGCACAGGTCTTATGGAGAGCTTAAATTGCAGTTGCAACTACAACTGCAAGGAGGAATAAGGGCATATGGTTATCTCTTGGTCTTGGTCTCTCTCTAGCGCTATCAAATGATTCCCTTGGTGACATTCTTGCTAAGTATGGCACAAGCTTGAGAGAGTAGTACAACTGCAAATGCTGCAGTTGTAATGTCCCCAAGGCCGAGCCCTATTGTAAATCTTGTTTATGAAATGAATTGTAAATATGCTTTATAGGCTGGTGAGTCGAGTTTATATAAGCTAGTGAGCTTATGTGATTGTTAGGCCAGAAGGCCTAAGTGTTGAAGGCCAAGAGCCTGATTTTGTACCTGTATTTATGCGGAACAGTAATAAAATATAAACACCACCGTGTGCAGACCGACCACGATGAATGAGTGATGGGGGACTAAGATTCCACATAGTGGGCAAGGGATTAGGGTCTGGAAGGTGGGAAGAGGGGCTAAGTGTTGATCCTAGAGGGCTAAGCCCAGGGGCTTAAGTTCTTGGGAATAATATTTTAATATTATTCCAAAAGACCATGTGAATTATATGTTTTTATCCTAAGTTCTTTTGGAATGACATGTGACTTCCAAATGGTGGAAGGAACACACGCTGATGGAAGACATGTAGTTTCATGGGTGACAAGTGTCAACCCAAGCCCATGCAAATAAAACGGCTTAGATGAGCCGTGGTGGGGGGGATTCTCCACCATTTGACCCTTGACAGCCTGAGCGTGAACCCGTCGGACCTCTACAAGAGACCTCGTGCAATTCTGAAACCGTGGGGGGGAAAAGTTTGTGTTGATTTCTGGAAAGCCAAGACATCCTCTGTCTGAACAAATTGAGCCTGTGTGTGGAATCTCTGTCCCCAAGCCATTACCGTGAGACCATCCTGTCATTGCTGAGCCTGTTGGAAAGCCCGTGTCTATTTTCCCCGTTGGTTGTTGTGGTCATGCAGTGCTGGACTGCGTGAGGCTGGTTGACCAGTTTGTACAACACTCTCTAGGTGAGAGAGGTGATTGAAGTTGGAATAACAGGTTGCTTGGCCTGTGAGTGATTCTCTCTAGGTGAGAGAGTACATAGAGGAAGGAGAGAACTCCTAGAAGGAATTTTGTAGCTGCCACATAGCTCAGAGAATTCTGGTCCGGTCTGTTGCTGAAACCCAAGGCAAGGGAGGTTAGCAGCTGAAGGACTGTCTAGGTGACAGAGAAGGTGTATACTCCTGGGGTGGAACATGCATGTGGGGAAGGAGAGTCTGTGGACGGTGAGTATGAGTGGTTCCTGGGAGAGAATTCCTTCCTTGTGACTATGTGTTTTCCCTGTAACCTCAGCCTAGCCTAGGATTCCTTGCTTGGGGTGGAGCTTAGTCCCAACTCCGGGGTGACCCACTGCTGAGCTTGATGAACAGTGTGGTCTAAGACTGGGAGGTTCGTGGAAGGCCTGCACCTGGTTGGTGGAACTACCACTGTTTCAAAGATAAGTACCAAATGATATTTTAATTATGTTTCTGCATGTCTGTGTATTTATAATTATCATGTATTCTGCTGTGCATATGAATCAATGCTAATGCCATGTTTCAAAATTATGTTAGCAATATTTCTTATGCTCACTCTGAGTTTAAATGTGTTTAACCTGTTTTAAATGCATGTTGTTTATATAATTAAGTGTGAGTATTTTTATTCCACGAAGTAGCTCCTGCCCGACTGGGAAAGGGGGCGTTACAATAGTTGTGTATGACACTTATTCTGTGGATATGGAGACTCTCTCTCTTGTGTGCTACCATTGGAGAAGGTGCTCTCTACTTGTCTTGAGTTGCTGCAGTTAGCAACTAGGGTTTATATGTTGGTTTTGGAGTAGGCTTGCCGAAATTATTTTAAGTAAAGGTTAGTGTGCTCGGGGGTGGCATATGTGAATGCCTATGGTTGGGTGACAATTATGTGACATTGTCTATGGTTAAATGAGCATGCCAAAATTTCAACATGGGATCATCGTTGGTTTCCTTCATAACAATCTAATTGTTGGAAGGAATATTCTCAGTTTCCCCCATTGTCAAGCTCATTGAGCACTTACTGAACTCACTAAGAAGGTCTCCTAAGTAGGGTGCATCTCTTCCCTGGATCAAATCTACAAATTTCTGAAGTTGAGAAATTAGGTTTTCCTCATAAAACCCTAGGTCTGCAGTGCCGGTTGTAGTTGCAATTGTAGTGTTAGTTCCTTCATGCCAATTGCTTCATGCCAGTTGCAATTCTAGTTGCAACACAAGTTATAGTGCCAGTTGCAGTGCGAGCACCTGTTTCAGTACCAATTGCAATGAAAGTTTATGTGAAGTGTTGGGACTAATTTTTGGTTTTCCTAGTGCGCCTTACTCTAGTGCATCTCCAACTACCTTTATATTAAAAGTTGGAGCACCTTTGAATTTTTAAGGTTCGTCATTGCTTTCCACTGCTGCCAGATGGTGCCACTACCTGTCGATGTTGTCAGAGGTATGCACTTATATATGTTTTAACTGTATCACTATTTTGAGTGTGATTGCAAGAGAAGGGATCTCTAGTCTAAGCAACAATCGTAGATCCATAGGGATCTAAGATCGAAAACATTCAGAGGAACAACACACTCTAGGTTTGATTGTCTTCATATTCCTTTAGCTCTTATGGCATTATTGTGATCTTATGAATATCTAGTTGTCTTTTGATCTATTGAAGTTATGATTATTATACTAACCTCTGTTCAAAGTTAAAGTTAGAAACTAACTTTAGTCAAAGTATTAGATTGATTAAGGTTGAGATTTTAGAGTTTATTTGCATTATATTCTCTAACTTAGATTTCTGTTAAGAAAGCATATTGTCTTAAGTACATGGGATAGGTTGAAGAGAATACTTGTCATCTTGAGCGAAGGAGACTCGGAAGAAAATCAACAACACTCGTTCTTGAAGATAAGACTCCAGGTTCTAGGTTTGATTGATTAAATTAATAAGTTTCCAATTTGCACATATCAAGTTTGATAATTGCTACATTACTAGTTGTGACAACAATCCTTGAAAGGTTTTATTACTGCTAGATACAATGAATACTCGACAACATATAAATGCTAGTACTTGTTTGGAAGACGAACTAACATCTCCTCTAGGAGATACTTCTTGTTTTGCTTCTAGGCAGGTCAACTAATAATATGATGATTACCATGAGATTATTTTTTATTCTTGTTGACATAGATACATTCTTATGAAAATGCTATTATACTTTTTTTGTTCTTGTTTTCTTGTTCCAAGCATGTTATCATGGAGGAATGATTGATCACAACACTAGTGTTGGAGAAATTTCTATTTTCAGCACACTAGTTCAGTGAGAGTTAATTGATTAGTTCTATTTTAGACTTTCTAATCTTAGACCATCACTATTATGCATGCATTCCTAATTATAGGATGCCATTGCCTATATGAGTGAAGATCACTCACTTATTGATTAGATCATAATATGCATTGATTCTCATTCTTCATTGTGTATCTCTCTTCATTTTCTTGATAAACTTTGTTTGTGTATGCTTTAGCTAGATCTCCTGTGCAGGTTTCCATGAAACATTGGCATGGATTAGAGCTACGCTGTTTGGAGCAAGCCAGACAAGCCAAAGAATAAGGAAAATTGGAGTTTCGACGAGCTGAATCCGTGGTCGTAAATTTCAACAGTGATTTCTCCCAAAATATTAGGTTTTTGAGGAAACGACCAGCGTGGGAAGTAAATTGACCAATTCTACAAGTGGGTTTTCAACCATTTGGCAAGATTCCTCACCGTTTGCTCAGAAAGTAAGTTGGAAGATAGCCTTCTAAAACTGATACGAATCCGTGGTCGTACCTTTCAGCAGTGATTGCTCCCAAAATATTAAGTTTTTGAGGAAATGGCTCGCGCGAGAGAAGTAAATCGACCCATTCTGCAAGAGGGTTTTCAATCATTTGGCAAGATTTCTCACCGTTTGCTTAGAAAGTAAGCTGGAAGGTAGCCTCTTGAAACTGATACAAATCTGTGGTCATACATTTCTATAGTGATTCCTCTCAAAATATTATGTTTTTAAGGAAACGACACACGCGAGAAGTAAATCGACCCATTCTGCAAGTGGGTTTTCAATCGTTTGGCGAGATTCCTCACCGTTTGCTTAGAAAGTAATTCGGAAGATCATCTCCTGAAACTGATACAAATTTTCACTTAAAGTGCCCTTTTTGTCGTGATTTCTTAATTTTTCACTTACAGACTGAGAGTAAATTTTTAGGGGTTCTTAGAAACACTGGGAGAGATGGATATGACAACTATTATATAGTCAAACTTGGTGGTATTCCTCACACCATACAATTATTTTGAATAGAAGCCCAAGACAAAATTCCAACTCAGAAGAAAATGACTGTATAATTTGACGATAACGATAAAAAAAAACCTACATCAACGATTGAGAAGATGAGATGGACGAACTGTAAGGATGAGGCCACATTACTACTTCTTGTGTTAATCTCCATTGATTTATGGTTTCATTTTGCTACATGCAAGACTCTAAACAAGATCTGGACCACCTTGGAAGGACTCTTTGGAAAACAGGATGAGATGTGAGGTCATATGCTTGAGGTAGAGTTGAATACCTTAGACCCTAAAAGTTTTGATAAT